>PVJC01019600.1:0-31266 GCA_004026665.1 Murina feae
AGAAAGGCCCACACCAAGACACATCATAATTAAAATTCCAAGGGTTACAGCCAGAGAATCTTAAAAGCAGCAAGAGGAAAGCATTAAGTTACCTATAAGTGAGTGCCCATATAAACTGATTTCTCAACAGAAACTTTGCAGACAAGAAGGGAGTGGAAAGAAATATTGAAAGTAATGAATAGCAAGAACCTATAACCAAGATTGCTCTACCCAGCAAAGCTATAATTTAGAATTGAAGGTCAGATAAAGAGCTTCACAGATGAGATAAAGCTAAAGGAGTTCATCATCACCAAACCAGTATCCTATATAATAAAAGGCTACTATGCAAATCAACCAAACAGCAGAATAACTGGTTGCTATGTTGCACACTGACCACCAGGGGGCAGACGCTCTACACAGGAGCTGCCCCCTGGTATCAATGTGCTCCCACAGGGGGAGCACAACTCAGCCAGAAGCCCTGAGCTGGGCTCAGAGCTAGCGTGCACAGCGGCAATGGTGGGAGCCTCTCCTGCCTCCACAGAGCAGGCCTAAGCCATCAGTCGGACATCTCCCAAGGGCTTCTGTACTGTGAGAGGGAACAGGCTGGGCTGAGGGACTCCCACCACCCCAAGTACATGAATTGTGCACTGGACCTCTAGTTACATGATATATTGAAGTGTCTTCTTGAAGAAGATTAAGAAGAAGAGATTTTTTAAAATATGAATAAAATGGCAACAAATACATATCTCTCAACAGTTGATTCTAAAAATCAAAATAAACAAACAAGGAATCTAATGAACAAAATAAACTGATGAATAAAATAAAATCAGAGGCATGGAAACATGGAACAGACAGACAAACTTAGAAGGAAGAGGGTGGGGGCAGGAAAGATATCAACCAAAGAACTTATCTATATAAATGCATTTCTTATGGACACAAACAATATGGTGGTGAAGCCCTGGAGCAGGCCAGGAACCAGGTGGAGGAGAGTAATGGAGGGAGAAAAATGGGAACATTTGTAATATTCTCAACAATAAAGATTTTTTTAAAAGATCTATAGTTATGAAAGAGTATAATATTGTGTAAAGAGGGATATTTGAGAGCCAAGAAACCAAAGTTTTAGTTCTTGTTTTCCCTTAAATAGTTGCATGATTCCTTGCACCTTCTCTGAAAATTAGGATGTCAGAATCTGTTATTTAAGATTACTTACAATTCTCCATGCCTGTGTTTAAAATCATTACTATAGCCCGACCAGCATGGCTCAGTGGTTGAGTGTCAGCCTATGAATCAGTAGGCCACAGTTTGATTCATGGTCAGGCACATGCCCTGATTGAGGACTCGACCCCCAAAGCTAGGCATGCAGGAGGCAACCAATCAATGATGCTCTCTCATCATTGATGTTTCTATCGCTCCCTCCCTTCCTCTCTGAAATAAATAAAATATTTTTAAAAAGATTATTACTATAAAAGAAGTGTATTGAGCACTAGGATAGAAAGACACTATGTTAGTTTAGAATATTACCAAATATATATTTTAGTTATGGTAAAATTTATAACTAAAATATTAAAGCATAACAATACAGATGTCACTTGTTAACTATCTTTGGAGACAGACAGAAAAAAATTCACCTTAATATGAAACTAAAATAAATAATAATGACTCCATAATTCTGAAGACAGTGGCTAAGTTACACAGAGTAAATGTAAGTGCCTGACTGGCCAAATGTACACATTCTTGATCATAAACCCACACACTCTAACAAGAAAAATCTCTGGCAGATGGTAGTTAGCAATCATGGCAGATGCTAATTGGTGGCATTCAGTCATATCACCTCTCATCTGCTATATAAGGTAAATTTTCCTTTGTCCTTGGAAACAGACTTAAAATTTCCATGTAAGATTGGGACCTTGTTACTCAAAGAGTGCTCAGAGGATAAGTAACCTTAGCATCAGCTGAGGGTTTTATAAAAATGCAGGATCCCAGGCCACACCTTAGACCCAGTGAGACAGAACTTGCATTTTCACAATTTCCCAGTTGCTTGACACACATACACTAGGTCTGAGGGGCACTGCTCTAGGGCACACTGATAAGATCAGGGCTCATGCCCTTGGCAGTGGACTTAGGTTGAGCACAAAATCTTCTTTTATGACTCTTCTTTAATATCTGTGTCAGTCTTAGCTTCTTTTCTTCTGGAATATAGACAAGCAAAGTGGAGATTATGATGGTGAGATTCACAGAATGTGAACAAGAGTTTTCTATTAACATTTGGCAATTAACAGTCATTCTCTAAAGCTTCTAATTAAGATAAGGCCACTACAAACTATTTTGGAAGCTAAGCAGAATGAGTCACAACCCCACCTCCTACTTGTTCTCTATGGCGCCCTTATTGACCTATCTCTGTGACTATAGTCAGCAGCCTTCAGCTGTCAGCCTGTCAGTCCCTTCAAGGATCACCTCATCTCTAGAGTCACTAGCTCAAGGTGGCTGGCATCCAATAACTGGTTGAAATGGGGGGGTCTAGCCATTTCAGTCCAGTGCAGTTCAATGTACAACATCTCTGATGGGACATCTCTGATCCAGGCTTCCCCATGGTGTCAGCCCAAGCTGCTGATCATGCATTGCAGCTCACTTCTCCCTCTGCTTAATCTGCTTCTTCCCTCTCGCTTCCGTAGGTATTCATCCCAAGCGTTCTCCCTAATAAACCCTCTGAATACTAAACTCTATCTCAGAGTCTGCTTCCTGGAGATTCTGACCTATTACATACCATGAAGGAAATATGAGATTGCCAGACCATTAGTTAGTTAGAAATGGAACATAAATCACACACTGAGCATCAAAAAACATTGTTCAAGTTCAGGTCAGCCACAGGGAGGTGGTATGATCTTGGGTAAGTCTCCTCCTATCTTTAAATCTCAAATGTTTGTAAGACAAAAATAATCCCCCCTCACCTCTCTCAAAGGGTTATTGTCACAAAAACTTAATGAGATAATATGTGCCTTGGGAAAACACACTACAAAGTATCATTAGATAATTTATTATTAGTCAATAGATTTTGAAGTTGTTTTTTCTTTGCCTGTTGCTTAAGTCCCTCCTGTTCAGCATTAAACTATTTAGGTAACTTTGAACAATTTTTTCTCTGTGTTATTCTCACACATGGTTGAACCAACTCCTTAAGACTTACAAAGAGATGCCAAAAATCAATACCTCTGAACAAATGTCAAAAGACTGCAAATTTTATAACAAACATTTCTGATTAAATAATTTGACTACACACCCAGTCCCTAGGCTACATAAAAAATCTGTAGTTGGGGCATAAGTGAAATAAGACATAGGAGTTCAAGGTAAACACTTAGGAACAGATATAAAAGAGAGATGTGGGCACCAAGTCCTCTTAATGTATAGGAACTCATGCTTTTTATGAATCTACTAGGGGCCCGGTGCACAAAAATTTGTGCACTCGGGAAGTCCCTCAACCCGGCCTGTACCTTCTCGCAGTCTGGGACCTCTCTGGGGATGTCCACCTGCTGGCGTGCCTGGCCAGCCTGGCTGAGGGGCTGATGGCTGTCTGTAGGCTGGCAAAGCCCCCTAGTGGGGTCCCCCACCCCATTGGGGTGTGGTCAGCCTAGGTGCCGCCTGAGGGCTGTTTTCAGACTTTCAGGCTGCCCATAGTCCCTTCAGGTTTTGGGTCCCTACTGGGGTACCTGGCCAGCCCGGGTGAGGGGCTGATGGCTGTCTGCAGGCTGGCCAACTCCCCCAGTGGAGTCCCTCACTCCATTGGGGTGTGGCCAGCGTGGGTGACAGGTTGAGGGGCGTTTTCAGGCTTTCAGGCTGCCCACAGCTCCCATTGATCCAATGTCCCAGCAAGGCTGCCTGGAAGCAGGTTTCTGGGGTTTGTTTATCTTCTATAATTGATACACTGTTCCTTTAAGCCGAGGCCTAGGCAGTTAACCAAATCTCCTCTCTGCTTCAGCTCGTGGCTTCTATAATGAAACAATGTTGCACTTAGTAGTCTGCCCAGCCTGCTGTTTGCTTCAGCTCCTGAGGCTTCTATGATTGAGACATTGTTGCAAATATATTGTTGCATGGAGCGGGAGAAGGCCAGCTGGCCTGGCAAACAGTTTCACTACTGCTGCAACAGACTCTGCCTGTTTACTCAGGTCCGTGAGTGCCAGCCTCCATCTTGTAGCCTTTCTACCAATCTTCAGAGATCTTTCGGTTTCTCATTTTGATTCACTAAAAAAACACATTATTAATTAAAAATCAAAGCTCTTTCTCTTTGTGAAAGGCAGTGGTCTTTCTTTTAGGCCACTTTCAGCACTAATAAGAACAAAACATATTCTATTCACAAATCCATTGCTGAAAAGCCAGCCAACAATGGTGAACAAATTATCCTTGATTTTCCCAAAAATAATAATAAATGATTAATAGAGAAGGTGAGAGGCAGTTTGACAGTAAATAGAATAAGGCTTAGGCTAACTTAAGGGAAAAAAATGAAAAAGCAAAGTTGGTTTGAGTATCTCTTCTCTTCTCCTCTCTGATTATCTGTTTTTCCTTAGGATCCACCAACCTTTATAAAGGTTTTTTTTTTTTTTTCCTTTTGTAGTCCATTGGCCTTTTAAACTCCTCATCTTAACTTGGTCATCCTTGACTCAATATCTTTATTTTATCCCCCAAGGCATGTACTCCTCCCCCACTCATTATCCCAATAGTAGGTGGGTTTTCATGCCTTAAGTTTTTAAGGACTAATGAATCCAGATGGACATGGATGAGCTCCTCCCAAATAACATGTAACATATGTATGCTAATAATAACCCTCTAAAGAAAATGACCCATGGGAACCATTATTACCACTAGTGATTCTAATGGTGGAGATTCAGATTTGACAGCTAAGGAGGGCCAGACTGCAGCTGGAGTCCCTCACTGGGCGACTGGACATAATTGTGGCCAAAATAACCATCTTCACCCCAATCTGAGGACATGCCTCTCAGTCACAATTTTTTTTTATGTAGATACTCTCTACCTGCTAGTTTCTTTCCTTCAGAGTTCAGGGAACTTTGATACTATCTTACCCAAAGCTTTTTTTTTATTTCCTTAATTTCCTTTACTCTGGTAGTACCTTTGGCTTTAGAACAAAGAATTTCAGTGTCCGTCAATCATCATGTCCTCTGATCTGGCAGTTCTGAAGGATAAACATGTCCAAATAAGAAAATTAAAGGAATCATACTCTATGCCAGGGAACAATTATGTACTAAAGTATTGAGTACCACTCAAACATTTAGTAAGTGTAAGCACCCAAATACACTGACAGTATTTTAATTTTTATATTTTAAAATATTATGAAGCTTTAAATACACACACACACACACACACACGCTAGAGGCCTGGTGCACAAAATTTGTGCACTCATGGGTGGGGTCCCTCCAGCTCAGATTGTGAGAGGGTGCAGGCCAGGCCAAGGGTCCCCACCAGTGCATGATTGGGGCCAGGAGGGGATGCGAGAGGTTTACCAGCTGTGGAGGGACCACAGGAGGGCTTCAGGGCATATCCTGGCCCGCTTACTCAGTCCCAATAGGCCAGACCCCAGCAGCAAGCTAGCCTACAGGTCAGAGAATCTGCCCCCAGGTGGTCAGTGCATGTCATAACGACTGGTCGACTGGTCAACTGTCTGCCTCCTGGTGGCCAGTGCATGTCAGAGCGAGTGGTTGAGTGTTCTTAGCATATCATGAGCATATTACACTTTGATTTGTTGAATGGCCAACCTGCATGTGCCCTCACCAAGAATGAAACTGTGACCTCCTGCTTCATAGCTTGATGCTCAATCACTGAGCCACACTGGCTGGCTGAAAATATTGTGAAGTTTTTAAATGTCCTCAATTTATCCAAGAGAATCATTCTGCATTTCCTAAGGTAGAAGATGTGTGAAAAGAGCTGTGTTGGCAAGGGCATTTGAAAGGCTATCTGCAGTGACGTTAAGAAGCCCTCTCCTGTGAGGAGCACAACTCCCATTAAGAGAATTGGGGAGGACAGAAACCTAGCAAAGAGTACTCAAAAGAGGAGATAACAACCTGGGAAGTGAAGAAGGACACATGGAGAAGTCGCAGTGGTAAGCAGAAAAACACCAGTGAGGAGTTTAACAAATACAACTACAAACAAAATATACGCAGGTCTTATTTCTGATGTCTTTTAGCACAGGAAAACTGAGAGCTCTTGATCTCAGGGCTTCTAAAGCACAAAAACCAATACAGACAAACTGTTTTGTTCTTGAAATGTCCTGACCATCCAAACTAATTAAAAATGAGAGTTATGCATTCATTCAATGAAATTAATAAAGTGGAAAATGGGAAGATAGGGAACAGGGAATCAGATTTCAACTTCCATCTATTCCAGAATATTTCTATCTGCTTCTACTTGGATAGAGTGCATGAATGTAGTTAAGATATTTTTTTTTCTCCTGTTAACATTTGTAAGTAGCTATGCTTCACATATTTATGTACAAATGCATGTTTTAAATCTGGTCAATATATCCTTTTTCTTTAAAGTTTTTACCAACCTCTTCCTGTATCCCCACCCCTATTCCTCAGCCCCTGGCAACCACTTTTCTACTTTGTTTCTATGAGTTTAACTTTTTTTTTTTTTTTTAGGTTCTATATATAAGTAACAACATTCAGTATTCGTCTTTCTGTGTTTGGTGCATTTCACTTAGCATAGTGCCTTCAAGATTTACCCATGGTATACACTTCCATTGTATACACATACAACAACTGCCTTATCCATTCAGCACTTGGCTATTATGGATAATGCTTCAGCAAACATGGAAATGCAGATATCTCCTTGATATCCTGTTTTCATATCCTTTCGATAAATTCCCAAAAATGGGATTGCTAGATTATGTGATAGTTCTATTTTTATTTTGGGGAAGAACCTCTGTACTGTTTTCTATAGTAACTGGACCAATTTACATTCCTGCCAACAGTGCACATGGTTTTTTATTTTTCTCCACATCCTCTCCAACATTTATTTCTTATCTTTTTTATGATGACCATTCTAACAGGTGTGAGGTTAGATTTTCTTTGTAATTTTTATTTGCATTTCCCTGATGATTAGTGATGTTGAGTACCCTAAGTTTTTATGGAAAACTAATCATTTGTATGTCTTCTTTGACAAAACATCTATTCTGATCCTCTGCCAATTTTCTACTTGAATTATTTGTGTTTGTCTGTTTGTTTGTTTTGCTACAGAGCTACATGAGTTCCTTAAATATTTTGGATATTAACCACTTATCTATAATAATAAAAGTGTAATATGTTAATTAGACCTGACAGTTGAATGACCCTCCAGATGTCATTCTGGATGTCCTTCATGACGAAGCCACCGTGGTGGTGCTGAGGCAGAGGTGGTTTGGGGCAATCACGCAGGCAGGCAGAGGGGTTAGGGGTGACCAGGCAGGCAGGCAGGCAAGTGGTTAGGAACCAGCAGTTCTGGATTGGGAGAGGGTGCAGGCTGGGTTGAGGGACCCCCCGCTACCCGCCCCCCCGTTCATGAATTTTGTGCACTGGGCCTCCAGTCAGATATATAATTTGCAAATATATTTCCTTTTCATTTTGTTGATTTACTTTGCTATGCAAAAGCTTTTATGTAGTTCCATCTATTTATTTTTGCTTTTGTTGCCTTCGCTTTTGGTGTCAAATCCAAAAAATCATTGCCAACACCTATGTAAAGGAGCTTACCCACTATGTTTTCTTCTAGATCAATTCTGTCAATTTTGGTCAATTTTGCTGTACTTAAACTTCATTCCTGAAGAACTTGTTCATTGAGTTGTCACAGTATAAAGAAAATAAGATTGAAATGTAAGATTTAGAAAAACAAAAACTAGAGTTTCTTTAAAATCACAGTGCTATTCACTTGCTTTATATAAGATTGTCAAAATTAATCAACTGCAAAAAAGAATTTAAATTTTCATAGTCTTCAGTAAAAATTCAATTTTTATAAGTTGTATGATTTTTAATAACCTTTTATCCTCAACATCTGAGTAATTTTTTGCAAATTAAGAAGTAAAATTTTCAAGAAAATTTAGCTATTTCCATACACCTAATGAATACTATAAAATAAAGCCAGATAACTGATTTGGTCTCTCCTAATTACTGACCCCAAAAAGAAAAGCTTAATTTCCTAAACATAAAATAGGAATATTTCCATATATTTATCTATTAAACAAATATTTTAAATCAGAACATAAATTATGCATATATATTTCACATTAAATTATTTTAAAATTAATTATAGCCCTGACTTGGTTGTTCAGTTGGTTGGAGCAGGTTTAATTCCTGGTCAGGGCACATACCAAGATTGGGGATTCTATCACCAGTTGGTAAATGTATGGAAGACAACCAATTAATGTTTCTCTCTCTCTCTCTCTCTCTCTCTCTCTCTCTCTCTCTCTCTCTCTCTTCTCTTCCTCTCTAAAATCAATAAACATATTCTCAGGTGAGGAGAATAAACAAATAAATAAATAAAATCTAATAAAAGAGTAATATGCAAATTAACACTCACTCCATTACACCCACAAGCCACGCCCACCAGCCATGCCCACCAGCCAATCAGGAGCACATATGCAAATTAACTCAACTAAGATTGTGGTGACCACAGAGCTGGAGTTGCCCTGGGCAATGGAGGAAGCCAAGGCCTTGCGGGCCAGAGCTCTACTCAAGGCTACAAAGTTTCAATTATAGAAGATAAACAAACCCCAAATACCTGTTGGGCTGGTACCTTGGGTTTCAATTATAGAAGTTTCAATTATAGAAGTTAAATAAATCCCAGATATCTGCTTCCAGCCAGGCACCCCAGTAGGGACCTGTACCCTGAATTGGCTGTGGGCAGCCTGAAATGGCCATGGCTGACCAGTCATGCCAGCAGGTGGACATCCCCCAAGGGGTCCCAGACTGCGAGAGGGCACAGGCGGGCTGAGAGACCTCCCGAGTGCACAAATTTTTGTGCACCAGGCCTCTAGTAAAAAATAAAATGAATTACATTATTTGCCTAACCCAACAGCTATTACTGATTCTGCAGTGACGTCTATTATTGTGCTGTAAGCACATCTATAATGCTGTCTAAAATATGGTTTAAAAATCAACAGCTAGAAGTACTTTAAATGCATACTTGGCCATTTCATCCTAGTGGCATATACATCTTATTTTTCCAAAAGTCAAAGGCATACTCTGTTTAAATAAAAAATATATTTTTAATTATATCTGTATGATTTGATTATGCAGGAATAATACTTAGATTTAACCAAATTAGAGGATGAACTAAATAATGAAAGAATATTAAACTTGAGTAGCTTAGCCATAGATTTTCTAAAACTCTGTGTCTTTGTAACATAACTACCAGAAGATGTTGACTAGCAAAATAAATAAATAAAGTAAAAATAACTATAAATTTCTTTTATCATAATATTTCTGAAAAAGTAAAGAAATATAGCAGTTATATTATTCATGAATTCAATATTATTTTCCCCTAATAATATCATACTTGATATTATTCATTGTCCTAAGGGATTTTTGAAAAAAGAAGACAACTTAAAATTGTAGGAATTACATCAGTGAAGAGCAATAATTAAATAAACCAACAATATTCATAACAAATATAATTGGAATCAGGGATTTAAAATCCCTAGGAATTTTTGCATATTAAAAGAGCAAACAGATATAAATATATTTTGCTTTAGATTAATTTTGCAATTATTCTTTCCATGATTATTTTTAGAAAAATTAAGACACCTTTTTCTGGGAAAACAAATTCACTCTATAATTATATATTACTCCAAGAATTTAAAATTTATGTTGTGACATGTACATAAATTATAATCAATTTAATTAATACTTTAATCTGGTTCTGACTCGTAACAAATCAAGCAAGCTACAGTTGATTCACCACTTGTTACAGTTTTGTTTTGTTTTTAATCCTCACCCAAGGATATTTTTTATTGGTTTTGAGAGAGAGAGAGAGAGAGAGAGAGAGAGAGAGAGAGAGAGAGAGAAGCATTGGATGTGAGATCTGTTGCCTCCCATATGTGCCAGGGATTAAACCAGAAACCTAGGTGTGTGTCCTGACCAAGAATTGACCCCACAACCTTTTGGTGTATAAGATGATGTTTGAACCAACTGAGTCACCCAGCCAGGGTTCATTACAGTTTTACTTCTGAGAATTTTATTTTATCTAATCTAATAAAAGATTAATATGCAAATTAACCCTCACACCATTACACCTGAGCCACGTCCACCAGTAAGCCACACCCACCAGCCAATCAGAGCGGCTATATGCAAATTAACCCAGCCAAGATGCCGGCTGGCAGCCACAGAGCTGGAATAAGCAGGAGACTTCCGTTAGGCCAGCTGGGCCTCTGCTCAAAGCAATAATGTTTCAATTATAGAAGATAAATAAACCCCAGAAACCTGATTCTAGCCAGCCTTGCTGGGACGTTGGGTCAATGGGAGCTGTGGGCAGCCTGAGCTGGAATAAGCAGGAGGCTTGCCCCAGCGATGGAGGAAGCTAAGGTTCCTGTCTGCCTAGGCCGGCTGTGGCCTCTGCTCAAGGCAACAAAGTTTCAATTACAGAAGATAAACAAACCTCAGTTACTTGCTTCCCACCTTGGGCTCAAGGAAGCGCTGGGAGCCTGGATTGTCAGGGGCAACCTGACCTGGGCTCTGGTTAAAGCAACAAAGTTTCAACTTTAGAAGTTAAATAAATCCCAGATACCAGTTTCCAGCCAGCCTTGCTGCAAACAGCCATCAGTCCCTTACCCAGACTCGCCAGGCATGCCAGGGGGGGACACCCACCTTAAAGGGGCTATGGCCAGCCTCTAAACTGCCATCAGCCACTCATCCAAGCTGGCCAGGAACCCCACCCGGATCCGGGACACGCTTCAGGACAAAACAGCCAGCCCCCACCCATGCACCAGGCCTCTATCCTATATAATAAAAGTGTAATCTGCAAATTGACCCTAACAGAAGAACACCTGGGAATTACTGGTCACTATGACACACACTGACCACCAGGGGCCAGATGCTCAATGCAGGAGCTGCCCCCTGGTGGTCAGTGCACTCCCACAGGGGGAGCTCTGCTCAGCCACAAGCCAGGCTGCCAGCTGCCAGTACAGCAGTGGTGGCAGAAGCCTATCCTGCCTCCTCAGCAGAGCTAAGGATGTCCGACTGCAGCTTAGGCCTGCTCTCCACTGTCAAGTATACAACCCCCAAGGGCCCCCAGGCTGCCAAAGAGATGTCTGGCTGCCAGCTTAGGCTTGACTTCCCAGGGAGTGGGCCTAAGCCAGCAGGTGGACATCTCCCAAAGGGTCCCAGATTGCTAGAGGTCACAGGCTGTGCTGAGGGACATCCCCAAGTGCACAAATTTTTGTGCACCGGGCCTTCAGTTTATAATAATTGTTCAATACTTCCAAACTCACCAATATCATATATTTTGTTGATTCTTTGGCACTTCAAAATCTATAATTTGGGTATATTTTCAGCACATCCCTGAAATTATATGCTTGCAATTTACTGTGATTTTAGTAGGCATTTAATTGTGACCTTAAATTAGAAGCTTCAACTATAAAATACTTTGAACCTCTTATTACACAATTTGCTTGGTTTTGGTTTGAAAAGACAATTATAGAAGTACATCACTTAGAAATATAGTCTAGGAGAAAAATTAATGAAATACATAATTATAGCATAAGAAATGCACAAGGGTTTATATCTGTAAGCAAACCTTGATGATGTCACAACCTCTGGCCTGCTGGGCAGCAAAAGAAGGATTGTGTGCAAGAATAAAACTAAGAACAATCCTGCCAGATGGCGCTAACAAAGCCAAGATTCACATACCTATAAATTTTCAACGTCTAAATCCTAACCTAAATGGGAATTTTTCTTCCCCTTCTCTATTCACATTTCTCAAGCTGAATATTTCCCATCTCTCTTCAAGGTGGCTGTAGAGTTTTGTTTAACCTGATTTTATTTCATTATTTTTTAAAGATATATACATACTGTTGGGTCTTTTCACACTGTGCACACATATAGGGATGGTACTACCCTGCACTTCACCTCTCCAGGCAATCTCCACATGAGGCTGCCTAGTCAACAAGGATGTAGCTAATTTTATCAGCAGAACTCCCAGTTTGAGCTGTCTATTTTTAATTTAATTTTAATAAGAATTAATTTCTGTCAGCTCTTATAATTCATTGAGCTCTGCTTCTAGGTCATGCTTAGGGCTGGGAATGCAGAGCACAGGCTTCAACAACCTCCAAAGCTGAAAACACTGCGTTGCTTTTTAGAATAGAACATATACATGATTCTTCCAGCAGTCATATGTCTTTTAATTGGATAAAAGCTAGCTGGAAATAAGAACTGAATCTGTAAAACTAACCTAGAGGACTGAAATATGCCAGACAACACTTCACCCTGACACCAAACCTATCCTGGGACAGCACTGCATTCATTGTGTTTATCATTAAAGTTGGAGCTTCTCTAGTTTTATTTCATCACTAAAATAACATCTTTTGAAAGAAGCAAAGAAATTATTATATTACCAGAGGCCCAGGGGAGTACCTCAGCCCAGCCTGCACCCTCTCCAATCTGGGACCCCTCGGGAGATGTCCGACTGCCCACAGGGATCAGGCCTAAACTGGCAGTCATACATCCTCTCTCACAATCTGGGACAGCTGGGTCCCAACCACTCGCCTGCCTGCCTGCCTGATTGCCCATAACCGCTTCTGCCTGCCAGCCTGATCACCCTCTAACCACTCCCCTGCCAGCCTGGCCGCCCCCAACTGCCCTCCCCTGCCAGCCTAGTTGCCCCCCCCCACCAAACTGCCCTCCCCTGATGGCCTGATCATGCACACTACTCTACCTTATAGGCCATCTTTTGACCACATGGGGACAACCATCTTGTGTGAGGGTGTGATGGTCAATTTTCATATTACCTCTTTATTATATAAGATTATTATATAAAATGTGGTCCAAGACAACCTGGCAATAGTAGTTTTCTTAAAGACAAAACTATGGCAGAAATTCTAGTGTTCAGCTTGTCTTTGCCCACCTACATTCTTATATTATGTCCCACCCTCCTGTCCCACTAATCAGTTCTCATATTTTCTATCACTGGTCCTGTATTTTCATAATAAATATACTCACAGTTGTTTCACAAACTAAAATTCCATGAAAATCAAATAAAATAGTAATAGAAAAAGGATGCCAACTCTATGTTTTCAAAGCACCCTTCTGGCCCATATATCTTAAAAAAAAAACAATAATTTATTCATTCATTTTTTTCACATATTGAAAGGGGGAATAAGGTATGCTTTCTTTTACAAGGTGCTGACAATTTATAAAAGTATTTTTTAAATTGGGTTAGTGATCTCTTTTGCACTTCAGTGAGAACTAAAGACACTTCCTAGGAAAATTAACACATCTATATAACATTGAGAATACAAAATTTTAGGGAGATGATAATCACCTCCAGCCTATTTGTAAAACCCATGTGATGAACTGGATGTGTTTCTCCAAAACAAATGTTGAAGCAAACCCCCACTCCCCATGATGGTATTTGGTGATGGGGCTTTTGGGAGGTGATTAAAGTTAGACTAGATCATGATGGCAGAGACCTTTGTCAATGTAAGAAACATTCGAACTGTAGAGAATTTATATGAGTTTATTTGAGCCAAAGTGACAATTGCCAGGAAGCAAAACCTCAAGGGCTTGGGAAAATCATCTGGGAAATGGCAGTTTTGCACCTTAGCAAGATGTAAGTGGGTTACATAAAATCCATTGTTGATAATTGAAGGAGGTGGGAGGAGGCAAATTGGGGAAACTTCTGGAATTGAATAAAAAGTAAAATGATTGAACAGCATTGAACAGACTGTCAAACTACAGCTGGAAGGCTGGGGAGGGTTGGGGGGCAGTTAAGAGATCAACTAAAGGACTTGTATGCATGCATATGAGCATAATCAATGGACACAAGACACTGGAGGGTAAGAGGAGGAGGGGGGAGATCAAGGGAAAGAAATGGAGACTTATTTAATACTCTTTGTAATACTTTAAGCAATAAAACAAAATTTTTTTTAAAAAAGTAAAATGATAGACCCCTACTACTTTTATGTAGGTGGATACAGTACAGTAAACAGTCAACAATTAACGTGATAGCAGTAACAATGAGAGGATTTGTGGTCTCCCACGCTGGTGTTTTGAGGGGTCTGAGAAAAAGGGAAATGACTTTGTTATTGCAAAGGCATGTTTATGAGGTATTATTTTAGATGCAAAAAGACAACACAGAGGTTTAGTTAAGGTGAAAATTGACCTTTGTTAGGGTAAAATACTGCCTTAAGATATGAACCTCTTTTAGTTAAAAAGTTTTAATTTCAGACCATCTTATGTGATTACTTTAGGTCTCTGAGTTTGTAAGGCCACCACACAGGCCTCAACTGAGCTTGTCATATTTAGTTTTGGCCTTTTTCACCCAGAGATCTCCTTCTAGCCCCTATATGCACATACTCAGTGAGAGGTAGCTGTCTGCAAGCCATGGAGAGAATCTTCATCAGGAACCAAATTGGCTGGTACCTTGATCTTGTACTTTCAGTCTCTAGAATTGTGAGAAATAAATTTCTGTTGTTTAAGCCACCCAGTGTGTGAAGAGGCAGTCTGGAGAAGTGGAGAAGAGGAACAATGCCAGGAAATATAATAAAGTTGTTAATTTGCAACATTTCAAAGAATTAATAAAAGAAAGAATTTTATAAAGTTAAAAAGTGTCCTGTACTCTATCTCCTTCAACAATTCAGAAAAACAAATTTCACGTAAAAGTGAGCATCACAGAAGTGTTAGACTAAAATTCCATATAAAGTTATTACAGGAAAAATAAAAGAATAAGGAATAAATGAACATCTGTATAGACATGAGTGCATTGTTATCACCATAGTTAGCTCGTTTAATATTAGTTTAAGGAAAAAAGCAAAGGGGAAGATTGGCACATGTGCAGTGAAGTCATGTGAGGTAGGGAAGGTGCTTAACTGTCTGTCTAGCCTGAGGAACTAAGATCATTGGCTAAGAGGATAGAGCCACTACAAGAGATGAAACCATGAAGGGTAAATTGGTTAAGCTCCTGGTTAATACTGAGACAAAGTTCTCTTTTTTGCTTTACTCCTGCTCCCTTGCACTCACTTGCTCCATGGCCAGAGTTTGCCTGCCATGTGGCCTTAAATAGCCTAATGGCCCATGTCCATGTGGACTCCACAAGCAATGCACTGAAACTGGGAGCACAAGCTAAGCTAGCCAGATGCTGAACTGGACTGGACTTTAATATGGAGTGAAGACTCTGAGCAGTGGCCTTAATTCTTGCCTTACTGAAGAAAAGATTGGACTTTTTCCATGATAGGGCAGAGGGAGATGTGACACTGGAAACCAAGGGATTTAATTCCATGGAAATAAATATCACTCATTCTCTCATGTGAGTCTCTGAAAATTTCTTTTCTTGCAATATTGCAAGAATTCCACTTTCCCTGGCAACAGGTGGGGACACAGAAGACACCCCTCTGATAACAGCATGACAAATAGATATGCCTCCAAAACAACCACGAAACAATCTGTAACCTGCCACTTCAAGACAAGCTAAAAATACAAAGATAAGTATGCAAAAACAATAAAAAATTATAGAAATTCAGTAATAAGTGACAAAACTGAGAAAGGAATTATCAATGTTTAAAAGATAATTTCAGAAATAAAAACTAAGCTAGAAGTTAACTGAAGAATAAATAAGCATACTGGTAACAGATAATACCTAAAATTAAGTAATTTGGAAACCAGAATGAAATGAAGAAATTAAGATATTTTTTAAAAAAAGGATTCCAGAGATAATGACAAACATTAAAGATAGGCAAAAAAGAAACAACATACAGATAATAGGCAGAGATAAGGTGAGGCAAAATACAGAAAGAGGACAAGAGAACAAAACAAAGTCAGGACTATTATTTGAGCAAATTTTCCAGAAATTAGTTTTTAAAATATTTGAAACTCTATATTGAAAGAGCACACTGTGTGCCTGAAATTATCAACCAAGAAGGACCAACATCGAGGGCTATCCTAGTAAAATTACTAGACTTTAAAAAGAAAAACAAAGTTTATTTGTACTTTTAGACAGGAAGAACTAGTGATTTATTTATAAGGAAATTAAAAAAATAGATCACCATTAAACTTTTCAAGAGCTCTGCTTTATGCCAGAAGAAAAGGAAGAAACATACTAAGATACTCAAGGAAAAAGATTTGAGCCAAATATTTTAGACCCAGCAAAACTGATACTTGGGTAGAAAGGGCACAGAAAAATATTAGCAACATGTATGGTATGGGGGGATATTGTTCTTGAGCCATTGTGAAAGAATCTGTTGGAGAACATGGTTAAGATGACTATAATGACTTGATTGTGAACATTAAATTTATAAGTTTCTTATGGAACAAAGACTACATGATGGCTAGTGAGAAAAAGTAGAGTAGTTAGAGGTTATAAACTACTTCAATATATATACAGTACCATTGAGAGGGTTAATTTGAAACACAGATAGGGCAGTGGGTTCAGTGGAAAACAAAGGCAGGTGGAACATAGGCAGGGGCAGACATGGCAGTTTGAGAAAGACTAATCACAGCAACCAACCAAGAAGAAATGATAAAATGTTTCTGGACTCAAAGTGGGAGGCATGGGAACATAAGGGAGAGCCTGCAGCAACAAGGTGTATGAACACATAGAAACAGAGAAAGTTCAGCATAGGAACAGAGAAAGAACACACAGAAACAGGGAAAGTTGCTGGGCAAGTACAGTTGAGGAGATCAATCAGGTGATGACATGGATAGATATGGAAGCAAGCTTGTAGCAAATATAAACCCCTGGACTACAAGACTTGAGGGGGCAGCCATTATTGGGCCGCCCGTCCCCATGAGGGGAGTCTGAATCTGCTAGTAATAAATTTTCCATGCTTTTATTTAAATCTTCTGGTCCTCGGAGCTAATTCTTCTGCATCACGAGACATGACCCCAGGAAAAAATTCTCTGCTCACCGTTCCCATTATCACCATAAGCAATCTGTGGGGAGACTGGAGAGAGTATATGTGACAACACTCTAACTGCTTTCAGTAATCGTATTGGGGAATGCTGTTAGTGTTTTTATTTTGTTGTATGTGTGTTTATAAATAAAAATGCGTCAATAATTAGGGGAGAGTAGAATTCTAATATCCCCTGTGTTTGTCTTTGAGAACCAGAATTCTCAGTGTATAAAGAAAAGATGTATTTGCAATAAAAAACAAATTAAGTAAAAGGCTGGTACTACTGTCCTTCAATTGCAAATATCAGTATGATACTCAGAAGATATTGATCTATATAATGATATATACTTTGTAGAATATATATTATTCTAACTCTGTCCACTTAAAATATCTAGAAATAATAACCAGTACCATAGCAAAGAACATTTGTACCATACAACTATAGTCTTAAAATGTTTGTTCTAGAAGAAGGCAGATAAGCTTGGAGTATGCTGTCATAAAAAATAGCAAGTAACTTTCCCATGATCACTAAATCTTCTATGGACTCAGGAACCAACCTGAAGAGGTCTCCTTGGTCACAGAAGGCATAATTCTGGCTTTAATAACAATAATTTCAATGAATTGAAACATATCATTTAGTAAAAAATTAACCTTACCTAAGGAGAGATTCCACCTTTGCCCTCTGCATTTGGAAAGTCATCTCTATGCCCTTGGGTTGTCCTGCCTGATTAAAGAGTTTTTGCTTATCTGGGGACCTTGGGCTGCATTAATGAGTCTAATAATATGATTTATGATTAAGGCTTTGGCTTATGTAATGTCAGCTCGACCTCTGGAAAGGCTGGAGACTAAGGCCAGCGTGGTGGGCGGTAACAGTCCCAACAAAATCTCCAGACACCAAGGCTTAGATGAGCTTTCCCAATTAACAATGCACTCTGTTGTTGGGAGAAGTTAGTTTTGTCCAGGACTCCACTAGGAGAGAACATATGGAAGATCTATGCACAGAGGTATCCTAGACTCTGACACATATGCTTCTTCTCTTGGCTGATTTTAATGTGCATCTTTTCAAGGTAATACACTATAACGGTAAGTATAACAGCTTTCAGTGAGTTCAATTTGAGTAAGGTTATTCTTCTACCTATAATTCATATAATTGTCTTATATACATATTCTTTCTTTGTCTAGACAAAAGTATAGGACAAAGATAAGCAAATTTATTATTGAAGTATATATATATATATATATATATATATATATATATATATATATATATTTCACTAATTATGATATAACCTAAGGTGCTATAACATGGAGACTCAAAAATTCCTTCTAGTGAATTATCAAACATAAGGGAGATTTTAGGGCCCCCAGACATGATATTGATATCATGAGTCTTAGAGACTCCCTAACTCTGCATTTATTAAAATGTATAATAAACATTATAAACATGTTTATAATAGTATTAAAAAATTAGTCACCTTGGAGTACGTTAGGAAAACAATTATCTTGAAAACTGTTTTTTTTTTTAAAAAAGAAGGGGGGAGGCAAGCATTTATTCTGCCTTTATTAGATGAACTGGACCTCTGTATAACCAAATAATAGATTAGGAGAAATGTATCTTTTCAAAAGTAATACAAGCAGAAAATGAAGCAGAAAGGGCTGAAATAGTCCCACCATTTTGCAACCCATAATGAATAAACCGATTTAGGCACTAAATATCAATAGTACTGAAACCACAAAAGAGAAACATTAGATAATACAGACTTCCTCCAAGAATCCTACCCCACTTTACTAAAGGAATCAAACTTAAGTCTGATCAACTATCTGAATGTAGCTACCAATCAGGAGATAAGGACAGGAAATTTCAACTACATGTTGAGTGCTATGCAGCTAACACAATACAGAATGTCAGAATTCTCTAAATCAAAGAGATAGAAGAATAACCTTACTCAAACTGAACTCACTGGAAGCTGTTATACTTACAGTTATGGTGTTTTATCTTGCAAGGATGCACATTAAAATCGGCCAGGAGAAGAGGCACATGGATGAGAGTCTAGGACATCTCCATGCACAGTTCTGCTAACGACTATAAAGAAAAAGGAATGTCAGAAGGACCTGTAGACTAAAGTAGATTTATTAAATTATAAAATTGGCAAGAAAAATTATATTGCCTAACATTTAGGCAATAAAACTATAAAGAAATACAAGGTAGTAATTACTATAAAAGTCAGGCTAGTCATTACTTACAGCAGATGTGAAGGAGTGGTAATTACAACAGGCACATGGAAGGGCTTCCTGGGTGGTTGGAAATGTTCTTTTTCATGATTTGTATGATGGCACAAGAGTTAAAGAATATTTTTCTTATATAATTTATTAAGCTATACATTTGTCTTGTGTATTTTTTTAATCTTTTGAAGTTTACTCCCTCCCCTTTTACTGAATTTAGTAGGGGCTCAGAGCACAAAATTTGTGCACTGGGGTGGGAGGGGGGGAGGATTCCTCAGCCCAGCCTGCCCGCTCTCACATACTGGGAGCCCTCAGGGGGTGTCCTACTGATGGCTTAGGCTCACTCCCTGCTCCCCTTAAGGAGCAGACCTAAGCCAAAATCTGGCCTCCCTTTGTGGGAGGCGACCAGGCTAATCAGGGGAAGCCACCAGCCCCATCACCCCATTGCTGCAGCCACTGCCAGACACCACAGCCACCAAGGTGTTTTCATCAACACGGACTCTAGTCCCTTCACTGTGAAAAAAGGACAACTTTTTTTAGGCATTTTCAAGATGTGTCTTTCACAGAACATGACATTTCTTTCTTTTATTTTTTGTCCTCACCTGAAGATATGTTTCCATTGATTTTTAGAGAATGTGGAAGAGAAGGGAAAAACAGAGAGAAATATCAAAGTGAGAGGAACACTTTGATTGGCTGCCTCCTGCATATGCTGTGACCTGGGTCCCAGCCAGGGAGAAGCTTGCAACCTAGGTACATGCCCTTGGTCAGAATTGAACCCAGACCCTGCAGTCAGCAGGCTGAGGCATTATGCACTGAGCCAAACCTGTTAGGGGAGGATATGACATTTCTTAGCCCTCCAACAGTGGACCTTCATTTTTTTCTCCAGGAGTGTGGTGGAAAAACTCTAGATCGCCTTTTTGGATTCTTATTACCCAAGTTACTAAGAATATTACCAGTGGCATACAGGGAGCTTAGCCAATGAGCATTAAGAAAAGGTGTTTCCTCTGTAGTTCACTCTGATCACTAGCTCCACCCCTGCCCCTTCAATCCCAGCTCCACCCCTGCCCAGGCCTATAGCCTCTGGCCAAGGATGCAGGCCTAGGCAGGAGACCCCCCCAAGCTCCTCCAATAGCCAGCTCCACAGAGCCCAAGCCTCTGCCATCACCGGCTCTGATCCTGCCCCCTGCCATCGCCCACTCTGCCCTTGCCCCACTGGCAGCCTCTGGCCAAGGCTGCAGGCCTGGGCAGAGGACCTCCAGACCCCTGCATTGCTGGCTACACTCCTGCCCAGACCCCTGTGATCTCAGGCTCTTCCCTTCCCCCTCTGATCACCGGCTCTGCCCCTGCCCAGGCCCTGAGATCGCCGGCTCCATCCCTGCCCCACTGCAGCCTCTGGCCAAGGCTACAGGCCTGGGCAGGGGACCCTCAGGCCCCTGCTTTGCCAACTCCACCAGTGCCCAGACCCCTGCGATCACAGGCCCCACCTCTGCCCCTCTGATCACTGGCTCTGCGGAGCCCAGGCCCTTGTGATCTCTGGCCTTACCCCTACCCAGGCCGAGGCCTCTGGCCCAGGCCTTATGCCTGGGTAGGGCACCCTCATACCCCTCCAATCACCAGCTCTGCCCCTACCCCCTCCAATCACCAGCTCCACCTTTGCCTATGCCTGAGGCCTCTGGTGAAGGCCTCTGGTCTGGGCAGGGGACCCCATGCCCCCTCTGATCACCTGTTCTGCCCCTCGGGCCCCCATCTTCCCCACAACCTGACCACCTCAATGGTGGGACTGAGCCGGACTGTGCGCCGCTATCTTTTGGCTATGGGCGCTGCCATCTTGTGGCCATGGGAGAAGACATCTTTGTGACAGAGTGACACCAAATTTGCATATTACTCTTTTATTAGATAGAATGTGGCTATGGGTGCCACTATCTTGTGGTTATGGTGGCTGCCATCTTGTGGCTATGGAGGTGGCCATCTTGCGGCTATGGGGCGGCCATCTTTGTGATGGAGTGATGCCTAATTTGCATATTACTCTTTTATTAGATAGGATTGACGTGACAGTGGTTAGCAAAATTATGTGGGTCTCAGGTGTACAATTCTACAACACATCATCTGTACACTATATATGTGTTCATTAACCCAAGTTAAGTCTCCTTCTATCATCTATCCCTCCTATATCCTCCTCCACCTTCTCCTAATCCCATACCACCAGCAATCACCACACTGTTGTCTGTGTCCATAACTTTTTTCTAGTTTGCTTAATCCTGCCCCACCCCATCCATTTCCCCACCCCCACCCCCAGCTGTCAGCCTGCTCTCTATGAGTCTGTCTCAAATTTTCTTGTTAGTTCATTTTGTTCATTAGATTTCACATATGAATGAAATCATATGGTACTTGTCTTTTACCCTTGCTCATTGGCTCATTTAACTTAGCATAATGCTCTCCAGGACCATCCATGCTGTCATAAAAGGTAACATTTCCTTCTTTTTATGGCTTAGTAGTATTCCATTGTGAAAATGCACCACAGCTTTTTTTTTATCCACTCATCCACTGACATACACTTGGGCTGCTTCCAAATCTTGGCTATTGTAAATAACACTGCAATGAGCATATGGGTACATATATTCTTTCAAATTAGTGTTTCAGGTTGGCATATAAGTTGTTCTTAATATTTTCTTACAATCGTTTGTATTGCTGTGGTGTCATTTGTTACTTGTTTTTCATTTCTGATTTTATTTATTTAGGTCTTTTCTCTCCTTTTTATTTTTAATGGTTTTGTTAAAGGTTTGTCAAGCATGTTTATCTTTTCAAAGAACCAACTCTTGGTTTCATTGACCTTTTGTATTTTTTCAAAACTCTATTTCATTTATTTTTGCTCTGATCTTTATTATTTCCTCACTTCTATTCACTTTGGCCTTTGCTTGTTGTTCTTTTTCAAGTTCCTTTAAGTGTGACATTGACTTTTGAATTAAAGCGCAAAGTTTACATATACCCCTGCTAAATTATATTCATCACATTTCTGTAGAATCATTTTGTTTTTAATTTTTTTTTCTTTTTAGTTCCCTGATTGAGTGATTTTTTTCTACCCTGTCTTCTAATTCACTGATCCATTCCTTGGCTTCCTATAATCTTCTGTGTATTCCTTCCAACGTGGTTTTAATACTGCTATGTCATTCTTCATTTCCAACTAGTCATTTTTCCTAGTTCCTATACATTTTCTCATGCTGGTGAGTATCTTTGCAATCACTATTCTTTATTCTATATCTGATAAATTTTTTATCTCCATTTCATTTAGCTCTTTTTTTTTGGAGAATATTCTTGTTCTTTCATTGGGACTTGTTTTTTTTGTTTTGTTTTGTCTCCCCATTTTGGCTGCTTGCTTGGGTTTCTTTCTATGTATTAGGTAGACCTGCTATGACTCCCAGTCTTTGTGGAAGGTCTCTAGTGCAGGACAATGTCAGACTCTGTTTCTGACTGGCCCTGAGTACCCTGTTTGGAACAATTCACAACTTGTGGCTCCCTTCTGCTGGTCTGGGTGCCTTTGGAAAGGACCAAGATATACACAAAGATCTGCTTTTCCTAGCCAAAGGCCCAGAAACAGATCAGGCAAAGACTCAAAGCATCCCAAGAATCACTTATGCTGGCAGACTGACTGTTATTCTCAATCTTTATTATTATTATTACTAGAGGTCTTGTACATGAAATTTGTGCAGTGGGGAGCCTGCCCCCACTCATAGTCTGGGACTTCTCAGTGGATGTCCTACTGATGGCCACAGTCTGGCAGGTGCCATGTGTGTGGGGGGGGGTAGGGAAATATGTGTCCACTGGGGGCCTGCCCCCAGCTGCATCAGAGGCTCATAGCAGTTGCCATGTGTGTGTGTGTGTGTGTGTGTGTATGTGCGCGTGTATGTGTGTCTGCTGGAGGCCTGCCCCCAGCCACACCATGGAGGCTTGGAGCAGGCACCTCTCTGTGTTGATCTCTCAGGCTCCTGGCCTAGCCTGCATGTTGTTCTCTCTCTTGAGCTGTGACCAGGGCTGGGTGCTGTCTGCCGGCCATGCTTGCCTGCTCACCAGCACTGCAGTGACCCAGGAATGGGCCCTGCTACTTGCTGCCTGCCAGCCATGCCTGCTTGCTCATGGATCACTGCGACAACCGGGAGCAGGCCCTACTGGGTGCTGCCTGCGGGCCAGCCGGGATTTCCTGCTCACTGATTGCCACGGCAACCGTGAGCAGGCTCTGCTGGGGGCTGCCTGCTAGAGGTGCTTGCCTATTCCAAGACAGCGCGACCTGCTCATGGGTTGCCGAAGCAATGCCTGCTGGGCTCACATTGCCAGGGTGATCTGCCAGCGTCCTGCCCCACAGCTATGGGTGCTGCCATCTTTGTTGTGGAGTGATGGTTAATTTGCATATTACTCTTTTATTAAATAAGATTATTATTATTGTTGTTGTTGTTTAAAGCATTACAAATAGTAGTACTTATGTTTCCTTTTTTCCCCCATTGACCTTCCCCGGCCTCCCTTATCCCTGGGACATACCCTCACACCCTCCTCCAGTGTCTGTATCCATTTGTTATGCTTATATGCATGCATACAAGTCCTTTGGTTGATCTCTTACCCCCACCCCCAACCCTCCCTGCCCCCTGCCTTCCCACTATAGTTTGACAGTCTATTTGATGCTTCTTTGTCTCTGTATCTATTTTTGTTCAACAGTTTACGATGTTCTTTATATTCAAAAAATGAGTGAAATCATGTGATATTTATCTTTCTCTGACTGGCTTATTTCACTTAGCATAATGCTCTCCAGTTCTGTCCACACTGTTGCAAAATATAAGAATTCCTTCTTTTTTACAGCAGTGTAGTATTCCATTGTATAGATGTACCACAGTTTTCTGCTGATGGGCATATAGGCTGTTTCCAAATCTTTGCTATTGTAAATTGTGCTGCTATGAGCATAGGGGTGCATATATTCTTTCTGATTGGTGTTTCTGTTTCCTTGGGATATATTCCTAGAAGTAGTATTACTGTATTCTCAGTCTTTTAATGAACCTCAAGCTGTAGACCACTCCACAGAGTGTGAGGAGAGGTTTTTAACAAAAGGGGCAATTGCTTCCTCCCCAGGCAAAAAGTATGTTTAAAGGTCAGCTGAGAAAGATGTCTTGTGCCATTTGGGGGAATGAGTCAGCACAGGAAACTGGGTGACTGCCCCAGAGCCCCCAATCCTGGATTTTCCTCAAACAGCTCTAGTCCAGCAGTCGCCAACCTTTTGACCTCACGGACCACCAGTGGTCCCCGGACCACTAATTGGCAACTGCTGCTGCAAAGGTTTCCTTAAGGCTAATCCACTTTGTACTCCCTCTGGTGGAGCCTAAGGTGAATGGCTGCACAGGAAATTTTGTCTATTGGCACTTTAAGAGGGTGTCGCATTTCTGGCCATCTTTTCCTTGCAGATAGCAATCCCGCTGCTTTTCACAGCCAGATGTTACGTGGATACTCTTCTCAGTTCTGGAGCTCTGGGCTGGGAAGCTCAGCTTGGGGTTTATACCTGAGACTTCTCAGTGGCAACCCCCCACAGCTGAGATATCTCTCCAGAAGTTCAGCTGCTGTCTGTGAGAGCCTGGCCAGTCCTTTCACGCTTCCACACTTCCTACCAGTCTCTATGTGATCTCCACTTTATGTTCTAGGTTATAAGCGTTCTTCTCTAGCTAGTCTTCAGTTCATTATTTAGGACGGTTTTTCAATATGTTAGTTGAATTCCAGTTTGGTCCTAGGAAAGTGTCAGTGCAGCTTCCATTTAATCTGTCTCCATTTTGGAAAATCTTCAGTAGATTCTTAAAATATATCTGGACTATTATCATGTTATAACACAATTATTATTCATCTTAGCTTAATGCTACTCATCAATTCAAAGGCAGATATTTTTTTTATCAAAAGAACTAGTTAAAAAAAAAAGTTGACAACTGAAATTCAATATCATCATTGGGGTGGAGTTTTCACAAATCTATACATTCAACAAAACTCATCAAGTTGTATATTTAAAATGAGTTCTTGTCTTTCACATTTTTTTCCTTTCCTATAAGCACGTTGGCTGGGACTCATTTAAACTTGTCCTCAGCCATGCAAACAACCTGGAAATAAGGGAGCAACTTGTGGAGAGGAATGTGAGCTCCTGCATGAGCATTTTGCCTATAGTCCCTTGTGAGTGGGAACATTCACTTTCCTGTCTGTGATAGAGAAACAAACTCCTTTCATTTTTCTACAATTTTTTGAAAAAATTTTAAGTAATCTTTTTTTCAAGTTTTATAGAGAAATAGTTGACTTACATCATTGTGGAAGTTTAAGGCATACAGCATGACAAGTTTGACTTACATATATTATGAAATTATTGCCACAGTAAGTTCAGGTAACATCCATCTTCTCACATCCTATATAATAAAGAGGTAATATGCAAATTGACCATCATACCCTTGCACAAGATGGCCTCCCCCATGTGGTCCAATATAGCCTCTACAAGATGGCCGGCAGGAGAGGGCAGTTGTGGGTGATCAAGACAGCAGGGTAGGGCAGTTAGGAGCAACCAGGCCAGCAGAGGAGGGCAGTTAGGGGCAACCAGGGTGGCGGGGGGGGGGGAGTTCAGGTGATTGGGCTGACAAGGGAGGCAGTTGGGGGCAATCAAGCCAGTAGGGTGCAGTTAGGCATTGATCAGGGTGGCAGGGAAGTGGTTAGGGGTGATCTGGCTGGCAGGCATAAGGGGTTAGGGGCAATCAGGCAGGCGAGAGGTTGGGAGCCAGCAGTCCCAGATTATGAGAGGGATCCCAGATTGAGAGGGTGCAGTTGGGACTAAGGGACACAACCACCCCAGTGCACGAATTTCATGCACTGGACCTCTAGTAGATACAATAAAAAGAACATTTTCTTCTTGTGATGATAACTCTTAAGATCTACTCTTTCAGCTTTCTTATATGTCATACAGTGGTGTTAAGTAGAGCCATCATGCTGTACATTACATCCCTTATAACTATTTATCTTTTATAAATGTATTTTTTATTTATTTTAGAGAGAGCGGAAGGGAAACAGAGAGAGAGAAACATCAATGTGAAAGAGAAACATCAAAGGGTTACCTTCGTACATGTCCCAACCAAGGATAAAACCCACACTCCAGGTATGTACCCTGACCAGGAATCGAACCAGCAACCTTTTTGGTGCACAGGATGACACTCAACCAACTGAACCACTCAAGTAAGTTCTTTTAGCAAATTTCTGAGTGTGGGGGTGGTCTTGCATACCCCTGACATAGTTGCCATTCAATGTTCTTCAGTCCTCTAGTATTCAAAATCCCATTGGTTCTCTTCACAAATGCAATTGTGAGAAAGTACGTTTATTTAAAGCACTGAATACTGAAGAAAAAACACCAATAATCCATTGTGTGAAGTCTACTTATTTCTTGTTCATAATTTTCTTTCTTTTTTTAACAAGTTTATTTAATTAATAAAATAGTTTTTTGAGGCAAGAATCTCTTGGAGTAGAATTTCTATTGGGTACAAAACTATTATCAACATTTCCAACAAAAAGTGTCTCTAACACTGTCCTCATATTAGGAGTGTTAAGTAAAGATCTGCTCTGGTGCTTCTGCAAGCAAAGCCCAGTTCTGACCTCTGCTAGGCTTTTGTTAGTCTCATGTAGTTTATTTGCCAATGACTTTCTACATTCTGTTTCTAGGTAGAGTTGCATATATTTTTCCAACTTACAGTCTTGAGAAGTTTTCATGGAAAGTTCAGATTTCAGGTTTTTAATTCTAAGTTTAAACTCCCTTCTTATGGAATCATTACGACACTCTGCTCTAGATTTTCTTGAGAAAATGCTGTATCTTCTATTTTAGCATATTAGTCTGAATTTCCAACTCAATGAAACATGGTTTTAAATCTCCATGGAAATTAAGCTCTTCATTTTCATATTCATTTAACTCCCTTCTTGTAATTTTTAAGAGTTCCTTAAATATGATATTTTTTTTTCTAATTCACCTTTTTTTAAAATTTCTTGATGCAATCTATAGTACAGAGATAGGTTTAATTCAATGTTTCTTTGACTGTTCCTTTTCTTGTTCAGATTGACTTCTGCTTTGATCTAATTCCTTCTTTCATTCTTGATTCTCATATTCTAAATCTATATGATAATGTGATTTAATCTCCAGTGAAGCCTCTGTGGTATCAGTCAGTTCTCATTGAACTTGTCTCATAACTGTCTCTGGATGATACCAGAAGAGACAATGAAGGAGGCAGAGCAGGGAGTCCTGGTGGCTGAGTAGGTCCCTGTGATACCAAAATTTCCATTTGGGTCTAAGTTCATTTCTCACAAAATTGAAGAAATGAGTTCACTGACAAAGAGATGTGCAAAAGCAAAGTTTTATTACAGCAAAGCTTCCTGATGCAGGGAGGGGGGACCCAAGCAGGTTGCCCTGGAAGCTTCTTTGTCTAGGGGTTAATATGTGTCCTGATAACTTTCAATTGTTTGGTTCAAAAAATTCCACCTTAGCAATATGCACACATTTTTTAAACTTCAGGGTTCCTGCTCATTTTCCCTGCCCTGTGTGTTCAGCCCAGGACCAGGGACCTTTGTTCTTGCAGTTTTACATGGGACAAGGTGCGACTGATGAGGTTTCTGTTTATGAGGTTTAGCTGCATCTCCCCTTTACATATCTCTTTCCCATAGTCCCATCCCTAACTGCCTTGCCACTTCTAACTCCACATTTTCCCCTCCACTTAGGAGTTCCTAACTACTGTTAGGGAAAAGGGACAATGATCACTCTGACTACTTCCTGCTAGTAAGGGGTGGTGCTGATGGCAACAGTTGTTAGGGTTCCATCCAAGGTAGGTGATCTGGGAACAGCAGAAGATGGGAGCTGCCATTCAGAGTTCTGTGTCCATGATCATTTGTAGCTTGATTGCTTCTATCCATTTTGCAGGATATCTTGGTGGGACTTCCAAAGATGATACCAAAATTTCTGTTTGGTTCTGAGTTCTTTGTCTCTCAAAATTAAAGAATGAGTTCATAGACAAAGAGATGTGCAAAGGCAAAGTTTTATTACAGAAAAGCTCTTTGATGCAAGAAGGGGACCCAGGCAGGTTGCCTCCTATTTATCTTATAACTAGAAGTTTGTACCTATTGATTGTCTTTCTCAAATTTCCCCTCCACAAGTCTGACGGTTTTCTTTTTCATATATATATATATTCCACATATAAGTGAGATCATTCAGTATTTGTCTGTCTCTGTATGATTTATTTAATTAGCATAATACCCTCTAGGTCCATTTATGTTGTTGCAAATGGTAGAATTTCTTCATTTTTAATGGTTGTATTCATTCATTCACTGAGGACATTCAGATTATTTCCATTGGTTATCTAATCTAATAAAAGCATAATATTGAAATTGACCATTTCTTTGGGACACCTAAGCCATGCCCACCAGCCAATCAGAGTGACTGTATGCAAATTAACCCAGCCAAGATGGAGGCCGGCACTCACAGAGCTGAGTAAATAGGCAGCTTCCATTGCAGCAAGAGTAAAACTGTCTCCTGGCAGCCTGGGCTTCTCTCAGCTCCAGACAACAACATATTTGCAACATTGTCTCAATTATAGAAGCCTTGAGTTGAAGCAGACAAGAGGCTTCGTTACCTGCCTAGGCTTGGCTTAAAAGAACAGTGTATTAATTATAGAAGGTAAACAAACCCCAGAAACCTGTTTCCAGCCAGCCTTGCTGGGACATTGGGTCAATGGAAGCTGTGGGAAGCCTAAAAGCCTGAAAAAGCCCCTCAGCCTGTCACCCAGGCTGACCACACCCCTATGGGGTCAGGGTTCTCACTGGGGGGCTTGGCCAGCCTGCAAACAGCCATCAGCCCCTCAGCTAGGCTGGCCAGGCACGCCAGCAGGTGAACATCCCCAGAGGGGTCCCAGAGTGTGAGAGGGCACAGGCCGGGCTGAGGGACCTCCCGAGTGCACAAATTTTTGTGCACTAGGCCCCTAGTTGTAAATAATGATGCTATAATCATGGGAGTGCAGATATCTTTTTAAATTAGTGTTTTCATTTTCTTTGGATAGATTTCCAGAACTGGAATTGCTGGATCATATGATAGTTTCATGTTTAATATTCTGAAGATCCTTCATACTTTTTTTCCATAGCAGTTGTACCAATTTACATTCCTATCAACAGTACACGAGGGTTCCCCTTTCTCCACATTCACGCCAGCATTTATTATTTCTTGTGTGTTTTTTTTCTTTTAAAGTATTTTTAATTTAGTTTTTAATTACTGAAATAGTGCATATTTCAAATGGTACAGAATTGTATAAAGGTGTTTTTGATGATAGCCTTTCTAGCAGGTATGAGATGATTTATCATTCGGTTCTGATTTGCATTTCCCTAATGATCAGTGATGTTGAGTGCTGGAAACTGATTGTTTTTATGCTGGAAACTGATTGTTTTTAACTTACTTTGGTTGCTCTGAAAGGTCAGAGCTATGCACCCATTGTTTAAATTGAAACATTGTTAATTACAGCAAATCTCTACCTGTTAATTACATGTAAAATTCTTCCTTGGAATTTCCTGCCTAAGGATATTGTTGTTTTCTCAGAGACTCAATAAAAGGCTGGTGAGACTCAGGCATCAGTGGGCAATCTACCCTGGTAGAAGAAAGATGCCACACCTGGTCCCCCAGTTTCCAAATTGATTCTCTTCCAGTCTCTCTCTCTTCATTTTGTGTGTGGCCTCCTTCAGAACTCGAACCCTGAATAGGATCCCTGAACCACGCTGGACGTGTAAGGGGCTTCAATATCTGGCACCTAACTCGGGCTTCTGAACGGAGCAGGTATTTTTCGTCTAGAACGAAGGGGAAATACACCCAAAAGAGGTGTGGAAAATTCACTGAAAGAAGGTGAGGGGATTTTACCGCACGCAAAAGCCCACAGCCAGCTGCAGAATCCGGATCTGTAAGTAGGGTGGGAATGTCTTTGTCAACCAGGCTAATTGGGGAAGGATTCGAATTTTGGGTTATATGCTTACAGAACTATAAGTTTCAAAAGGTATTCTTTTATAGTTTTTGTTTGATTAACACTTGAAGAAAGGTACATTAGATCCTAAAGTGTTTGTTAAAAATTTCCATGGGGAACACAATATTACGTTTGCTGCAACTTTTTACAGAGGATGAGGAGTTTCCTCACATGGTTCCCTCTGCTCCTCCCAGAGAAGAGCATAAAGAAAAATTGGAGGAATGGCCTTTATGGCCCCCTCCCTCACTTACATGTCCTAATCCTTAAACATTTAATTCACCACCAATAGGGCCATCAATTGAATCACCTGTACAGACAGCCATCAGAAAAGGAATGAAGGACATGTCCATGGAAGAAAGGCTTGCCTTTCATGTTATAGAAGTAGCTGACCCACAGCTACCAAACCAGCTAATGAGACAACATGAAAAAATTGATTTTAAAATGATAAAAGCCTTGCAAGAAAGTGTTGTTCAAAATGGTCCAATGGCTCCTTTTACAGGAGAAATTATGACTAATATTTCAGAAGCATTCTTAACTCCTTCTGATTGGCATTCTCTGGCTCGTGCAACTTTGGATGGAGGAGATTATTTATTATGGAAGGGAGAATTTTTGGATAGATGTCAAGAGCAAGCCCGTGCAAATGGAGGGCCAAATGCTTAAATAACTTATGAAATGCTGGCAGGACTGGGACAGTATATGGACATACAAAACCAGATATGTTATATGCAACAGGCATATGAGCAAATTAGACTTTGTGGAAGGAAAGCTTGGTGGGCCTTACCAGCAAAAGGGGACCCTCAGGGAGCTTTTACTAAATGCATGCAGGGACCTACAGAGTCATTCTCTGATTTTGTGGCTCGTCTCACTCAAGCAGTGAGACGACAAATTCAACATGAAGCAGCCGGAGACATTTTAATTCAGCAATTAGCTTATGAAAATGCCAATGCTGATTGTAAGAAATGC
>PVJC01019601.1:0-30005 GCA_004026665.1 Murina feae
TCATACCCAAACAGAAATTCACTAGGTAAACAACATTAAGCAAGCAACAAAGATGCATATTTAAACAATAAAGACAGATAACATTTCCCATTAAAACCTTGGTGCATACATTTATCAATACACTTTAAGTACACTCTTACTGTCAAGAAAATATACATTCAACAAAGTATAATAAACCTTCTGTAATAAAAACTAAGAGTGGGCAAATTAAAAATATCCCATTTTAGTTCAGTAAGCAACATTTCCTTTTGTGATTGTCTAATTCAGAGGGAGGGGGTGGCCCCGCCTTTCCAAGATGGCAGATCCCATGAGAACCACGTGCATTGCCCCGGGCCATTCTAAAATAGTGGCCTCCATGATGACCGCGTGCATTGCTCCGCCTTTCTAAGATGGTGGCTTCCATGGGAACCACGTGTGTTGCTCCGGGCCATTCAGCAGCCCGAACAAACCCCTTTAACTTGCTTATATTACATAACTTAACGAGACAACGCTCAGACAATATACATCACATTTTAAACTTTTATACCATAAATCTAGATCAAGACTTTTATCTTTCGAGAAGCAGTTTTTGCTGAAAACCTGAGGAATTTAAAATGCAAATTAACCACATTCCTGCCAGAGCCTTCAGCTGGATTTCTAGGCCTGAGGCACCCTTCTGGCCATTTTCCGGCAATTAACCAGCCCTTTGTTAGTAAAGCTCACCAGATTTTACAGAGAACCTGATTCAAGGCAGTAAGGTTTGAGCAATTCCAAAACTAAGCTGTTACTACGTTTCAGGGAGGGACCCGGTTGAAAGGAACAAACGGAGAAACACTTTTACACCAGGGAGTACTACGTTTACATAAAAACAGCAGAGTTTCAGGAAACCATTCAGTAGCCTCCTTTTTGGAGGTTGTGACCTGTGGGGAGAAAAACAGCTGCTGGCACCCTGCCACAGCAAACAGAGCAGTTAAGCAGATAAACGAAACAGTACCCAATTCTCCAGAACAGAATAAAACACAGAAACAGACAACCTTCCAACTCCGTGGAAGCAAAACTGAAAGTGGGATCGACCCGTCTCGTTTCAGACCCTAAAGAGGCGAACCCTTCTCTCCTATCTGAAATCCTGGAGGGAAATTTCCGTCTCTCTGATCTTAATTCATGGAGAGGCATGTCCCATCTCTCCAGATTTGTGGAAGGCCACTTCTGATCCCTCTTGGGAAGCATGAATGTCTTCGAGCTTCCCGCCTGCTGTAACCTATTGACCAGCACATCTGCCTAGGTTCTTTCAGGCTTAACCATTCAAGAAACGAGCTCACACAGAAAGACAGACAAGACGCATACCGTGGTCAATCGGGCTCTCTGGTTCGGGGGTCTCAGAGATCTTGGGGATCCTGGACGGGCCCCCAAATGTTGTACCCAGATGTCGTGATCCCCAAAGACTATGAGTGAGCCACAAAAGTGCTGTAAAAACATGAGGGCCTTTATTATTCAAGTTAACTTGGACTTCCCATGCTCACCCACCGGCCACCGGCACAGCCACGTGGCAGGGCAGGAAGTGCGGGTTTCAGGCAAAACAAAGGATTTATAGAGCTGGAAGTAGTGGGTGGAGTAACGTGTGTGGCCCCTGTTGATTGGTCGAGGGAAGGTCCTGGGCCGGGCATTTCCTCTGTATCCCTATTGGCAGGTCTGCACTCTTGCACCGCCCTTCCACCCTTACAATAGAAAACGGCTAAACATTAAACAAATGGCTGTGGGAAAACTTAAGATGGCCACTTAGTTCTTTCAGACTTTCTGGGGGAAAAAAAACAACCCTTTTTTCAGTTTTTGCATTTTTTTATCCATTATAGTATGTTTAAGCTAGACTTCATTCAACTGCCAATTATTTTGGGTTATCAATATTCTTGTTGCTTGTATGTTTTCTGCATGAGTTTAAGCTTTTCCCTGCCACAAGACTGATGCCCTCAAAGTGGCAAAAAAAAACTTAGAAAATGTGTTTCCCAATTGAAGTATTGCCTTTCACAATCTCTGGTGATTGGAGCACTCACTTTACTGAGCAAATTATATTAGCCTTGACAGATAGCCTCGCAAAATTCTTGGAATGATCACTGACCCTATTGCCTTTAATTACCAGGCAAGGGCAAGTGAACTAATAGAAAAACTGGTTTCAAGCAGAACAGGTTTAACTACATAGGACTAACTAAACTGATAAAAATGGTTAAAATTTTCATGACTAGTTCCTTGTGGTTTGTGGGTCTTTTGTTTGTTTGGTTGGTTGGTTGGTCGGTTGGTTTTTGATGTTATAGTTTTTTCCAGATATAAAGATTTTTTAAAATATAAGTTAGCTATTTGGTAAATTTTATCTTTGTAAACAAAATGGATACTTGTGTTTCTCCCTACTTATCTCTTCAGACTTCAGAAACTCATAGTGAGTGTTGTCATTTTCATGGCAATATTCTTGCATAACTTCAATAGGAATCTATTCTCCTTATAATAACAGGGCCAATTGGAAACTAGTTATATTACCAAGACTTTGGAATATCAAACTTGAGAGAGGCATATATAAACTCAGATATAACCTGTGTCAATGTAAAAAAAGTCCAAACATGTAGGTAATTTTTATAAGAGTTTGAGCCTAAGTGATAACATCCTATGTAATAATCCTATCTAATAAAGAGGTAATATACAAATTGACCATCACTCCAACACACAAAGATGGCCATCCCCATGTAGTCAAAGATGGCCACCCCTATGTGGACACAAGATGGCCAGTAGGGGAGGGTAGGTGTGGGCAATCAGACTAGCAAGGGAGGGCAGTTAGGGGTGACCAGGCCTACAAGGGAGGGCAGTTAGGGGCGACCAGGCCTGCAGGGGAGGGCAGTTAGGGTTGACAAGCCCAGGAGGGGAGGGCAGTTAGGGGCAATCGGGCCAGTAGGAGAGCAGTTAGGCATTGATCAGACTGGCAGGCAGAAGCAGTTAGGGGCAATCAGGCAGGCAGGCAAGCGGTTTAGGCCCACCAGGATCAGGCCTAAACAGGCAGTCGGATATCCCTCGAGGAGTCCCAGATTAGAGAGGGTGAAGGCTTGGCTAAGGGACACACACCCCCATGCACAAATTTTGTGCACCAGGCCTCTAGTATACCTAAAAGAGCAGTGCTCTCCCATGATACAGGATTTGTTGTTATTGAAGCAATAGGTTAGACATTTGCCACAATGTCTGTCAAAGTGGCTGCCCATAAAACTCCAGCACACATTTATCTAAGGGCACTCCCAACAAAGGCCCTGATTTTTCCATTCTCATCCACCTTATAGTATTTTAGGGCAGCTAGCTTAACCTTCTTTTTCTTATGCTCACTCTTCTGGGGAGTGGTGTAAGACTGCTTCCCTTAGCAGCACCACCACGTAGTCTCAACACAAGATAAAGAGTGGACTCCTTTTGAAGGCTATGGTCAGACAAAGTATATCTATATTCCAGTTGCTTGCCAGCAAAGGTCAGTCTTTGCTGATCAGGAGAAATTCCTTCCCTATTTTGGATGTTGGCCCTTACATATTCTCTTGTATCCAAGGGGTCAGCCTCAAGAGTAATGGTCTTCCTCACAAGGGTTTTCACAAAAATCTGCATCTTGGCGGCAGTTCCACCACAGATGGTGGATTGGGAAAAAAGCTGATGATACAGGATTTAATACACTGGCAACTATCCCAAGAGATGGTGTGAACTCACTATGAGAATGGCTCCTAGAAAAATGGATAAAGCAATAGCCCATAATGAGTGTGTTAGTCAGGGTTCTCCAGAGAAGTGGCTCAATAGTATATACCCATGCACACACACACATATACATGTACACCTTACACACATACACGCACATTGGGGTAGAGAAATTGGGATTTATTATTTTAAGGAATCTACTTACTTAAATGTTTATGAGATTTAAAATATACCTTCACAGAGACATTTAGACTGTTGTTCAGGCAAACAACTGTCTCCTATAGCCTAGCCAGATAGATAATTAAAATTAAGCATCATAGTGAGCAAAGTTGGAACACCAGAATTCCCATGGCAGATGGTAAAGGAAAGCATTGAAAAACTCAGGGAAGTGGGTATGCAGGAATGTGTATATTATGTACAACCCAAACACATGCCAGACAATTATTTCCTACAGCATTAGACAAGGCCATAGGAGTGTACTGGTTATAGGGGCACCTGCATCACTAGAATCTTCTTTACTTGCTCTCCTCTGTAGTTCAGGCAAGAGTATTACAGAACTAGGCTCACTGATAACAATGAGGGCGATCAGGCCTCAAAATAACATAATTTAGATAAGAGTGCTTAACTACCAGAAATCAGGATATAGCAATTATTGCGATGACTAATACGCTTGGTGTGGCATCCTAGAGGGATTCATCCACAGAGTGTTATGAAGATGATTGATAGATTATTATAGGTCCTGGCTTATTACTTGATTGGTTGTAGCATTGACCTGACACATCAAGGTTGTGGGTTTGATCCCTGGTCAGAGTAGATACAAGAATCAACCAATGAATGCATAAGTAAGTAGAACAACAAATTGATGTTTCTCTCTCTCCTTCCCTCCCTCTCTAAAATAAATGAATGAATTAATAAATAAATAAATTTAAATAGCACATGACATACTAAGTGGCATAATAGGTGGACAGTTGATGAGGGCACTACTCATCTTGAACCAGAAGAAGAAATCTAAGTTGGATACTGGGAGGGGAAGCAGTCACACTATAAAATATAAACTTTTATATCACAAATCTTCACTTTACATCTGAGCCTGTTTGCCAGTTTTTAGAACTCAAACACTTTGATTATAGAGGTGGCTGGTTCCTAGGAGAAACAATGCTGTGGCCCCATAACATGATTCCCTTTGGTATTTTCCCAAAGGCACCTGCAGCCATTTCACTGGGGAAGGGGAAAACCCAGATATTGTGAGGATTAGAAGACAGAGTGAATGAGTCAACATTGACACCTAAGGACCCAAAGTATGAATCATTACTCCTCTTCATAATGAGCTCCAGATACTAAATGGAATACTGCCAAGGCCCTGCTTACAGTGAGTTCACTGAGTCAATAAACCCATTCTGTGGTCATTTCCATCTAGGATTCAAACACTGGATAGTTGAATCAAAGCCCACATTGCATTTTTGGTCTTTAAAGTAAAAATTATTATAGTGGAGAAGGCCTAATGGAGGTCCTTAGGAACTTCCTTAGGAAAAAACAAAACAAAAAAACAATATTATTTCTATCCCAATCAGAAAAGATGAGGAGAAACCATTCATACTGACATGGAATGGACAACAATATACATTTAGAGTTTTGCTCTGTGCCTCTACTAACTCTCCTGCCTTCCCTCATAATATAGTAGGACAAGATTTGACCGTCTGGACATCCCACAGAATATCATATTGATCTATTTCGTTGATAGCATTATAGTAAGCAGGCTGAATAAGCAAGAGATGGAAAACATACTAGAGTTCTTGGCAAGACACATCACTCCAAGGGGTGGGATATAAACAGCAATGTTCAGAAGCCTTGCTCTCCTGTAAAATTTATGACCTAATTTTCCATGATGTGCCAGGATATCCTGTCTAAAGTAAATTATGATACTGTGCACCTCCTACTACAAAATGGGAAGCATGCCATTGGTTTACCTCTTCTGGTTTTGAGGCAGCTTATGTTTTACCTATAAATATGGCTCGCAGACTGAAGGACTGAAAAGCTGACATCTTTGAGTGGAACCTCGATGAAGAAAGGTCCTTGGCTTCTTGAGAAGCCCAATTCAACACTCTCTATGGTGCTGGTGCTATAGTGGTGGAGAAAAGTAACACATGGAACTTGTGCAAGGTGACCGGATTTAAAGTGGTACACCATTGACCGAGCGGCAGGGGGGCGGGATGGGGGGTCTTTTTCTTTCTTTTTTTTCTTTTTTCTTTTTTTTATTATTACTTAAAATATTACAAAGAGTAATCGGGACTTTTTTAAAACGCTGTGGGACGCGGGACAAATTGTTAAAAATCAATACTGTCTCGCCAAAAGCTGGACGTCTGGTCACCTTAAGTTTGTGGCAATCCTCAGTGAGAGAATCCCATGGGTGGTCCCTGGGGTTCTGGAGCAAGATCATGCCATCTGCATGTAAACAGAGTGGTCATGAGGCAGAAAGGTAGAATGTGTGCTTCTGTTCCCACAACACTGAGCTCTATAGTATTAAAGGTCCTGGCCCCCAAATAGGACACACTTTTTTCCAGGGCACAGCAAAGTTCCCATTGAATCATAACCTCTGGCTGCTGCCTGGCCTTTTTGGGTCCCTTATATCCAGGAACCAACAGGAAAGAAGAGAAATCACTTTCTTGGCAGGAGTCATTGACTGGTCATCAGGGGGAAATAGGGCTGCCATGTCAGTCAGAGCAGGAAAAAAACACATGTGGAATTCTAGATAATTCACATCAGCAGCTATTGATACCACCTTACTCAATCCTATATAATAAATCCCTAATGTGCAAATTGACCAAATGGTGGAATGATCAGTTGCTATGATGCACACTGACCATGAGGGGGCAGATGCTCAATGCAGGAGCAACTGAGCTGCAGTGACTTGGCAGCGGGGATTCTTGGGTGATGCACCCTGAAACCAGAGAGGAGGGACCCCCAATTCCTCCTGGGGCCACACGATTCCACCTTTGGCCATGGGTTATTTTGTTGCTGGGGCACTGTCAGCCCCGAATCTGGTTTACTGCACACTTGCATTTGCATTCCATACCCTGTACAATAGCAACTTTGCAGAGTGCCTCTTGTACTCCAGGACCCCTCGGAGGATGTCAGAGAGCCAGTACAGCCCGATCCCCACAGGCCAGGTCCCATCTGTCAGAGGGACCCAGCTTACTTCCCAGATGCTGAAGAAAGACCTCAGGACGTTGGCTCCAGGGTGTGTCCATCCATCTCGCCCAGCTCCACCCTGTCAGCCATCTTCTGATTAATTTCTTTTCAATGTGCATGAATCCATGCACTGCGTCACTAGTTGTTGCATAAAGAGGTACATCAAATTCAGGCTGAGAACGGCATGATAACCAAGAGACTTAGGCCCATTGGTGATGAGAGTCTGGTTCATGCCACCAGGTTAGTCACTAATGTCAGTAGAAAGGTGACAGCTGAGGGTGAGGGAAAGCTGGAATGTATAGTGGGGAGGGAGAAGATCACAAATGAGTATCAATGGTGGCTCCAAGGATGGCTGTTGTGGCATACCGCTTCTGAGAGTCTCCACTGGAAGAAAGGCTCACCAGAATTCTGCTGCATCAGGAGTTACTTCCTGAACATATATGGAAAAGTGGATGTCAGATGAGCAAAGAGTGAAGCTTTGAAGATGCACCACCAGGACACCCTTCAAAGAACGACTTGCTGGAGAGAATGTGGTCAGCATACAGCCTCTAGTCTCCCTCCTTTGGCGTTGGCCTCTGCTAGAGCACACTGCTTCACCTGCACCTAGTAATGAGCAGGGCAGGGTGGAAGGCCTGGCCATTTCCACCATCACTGAACACTGTGGCAGACCTAAGGTCGATGTACTTGTCTGCTTACTGTCACACTAGTTAAGGGAAGATCAATAGATGCCATGGGATCACCTGATTTCTTTTTGGAGCTGCATGACAAACTGGCCAAGGTTTTGGTGGGTCTGCATCACAGCTGTATTTGTTTCTTTGCCCAATCTTGCTTATTCCCTGTTCTCTTCTCTAAATAACACACTGCCCCGTGAGTGCAGTGTCACTGTTTGCTCCTGGAGAACCCTACCTGTAACATACCATTTTAGAAATGCAAACCAGGCACTGCCTCTCTCTACCTTTAGGGTCCACATTCAAGACACAGAACTATGTGAAATTTCCGCCTATAAAGAATACACAGTATCACTAGGCCTGCAATAGAATAAATCAGGTTAGTATGCAAGTTCCTATCTCCTTCCTCTTTTTAAACTCAGGTTGTCTCTTAAATGACGTACTCTAATTTAAAATTGCTGTGGATTTAATTGTTCGCATAGGTGGTATTTTAAAACTCCTATTAGCATGTCCACCTTTCTGTCTAATTCATATTTGTTTTTAATATTTTTATTCAAGTTTAATAAGGTATAATTTACCTCCAGGAAAACATCCTTTTAGGTAAAAAGTCTTCAAAGTTTTGACAAATGCATATATGGTCCTGTAACTCCCACCACAATGAAGTAGTCAAACCAAGCCTACTCTCAGCCCTTGGCAACTAGTGATTTTTTTCTTTCTTATGACATTATACTCTCCTTCACAATCAGGAAGCCCTCATCCCTCAGGAAATGGCTTTCTTGCTTCTTCTGAAACATCTTACGTTCACCGGAGGAGCATTTCCACTGCTCTGTGACATGATGTGTTAATACAGTGTCCGCATCACCCGGCTCTGGGACTTTCCCTTCCGCCTTTTCCAATCAGTCAAGCGAGCTCCTTCTTTCTCAGCGTTCATTGCTTTAAGGTTCTCAAAGATTCCCCACTTGAACTGAGTAATCACATAGAAGCTTCAAGACTCATGAAATCAAATGAATTTATATTTCAACTCTAGTAACTCAGAGTCTATCACCTACTTTCTCCCTATAAGCTTTAGATTTAAATGGCTTACAGCTTCATTAAATTGTAAATCCAGTTAATGGGAAACACCTTTACTGCCAGAATTTGAACTAAAAAATTACAAGTGTAAAAAGTTTCCTTTTAGGTAACAGAAACGAATTCTAATTCAAGCCTTCATCAAGCTGTACCTGGGTGATTAGAATACTCTTCTAAATGATTTCCTACTTCTAATTTTATTCCACCTTCAGCATTTCATTCTTTGCAAGAATATCAGTATTATCTATCTTCCTTGTAAAATCTTCCAATAAAAGTGAAGGATTAGTAGAAAGTGAAGGCTAAAGAGAACCATGTATGGCATGTGTGGCATTTTAAATGGTATGCAGATTCCTTTAAAAGAATGCCCCTGTTTTCCATCCTGTGTAATATAATAGCTTTTCTTTAGGAAAGCCCCTTAAAGAAAGAAATATAGACATATAATGTTTGCATTTCCATTACAGCAGCAATTTGTAGTTCATGTAATATTGTCTCATCCAACCAGACAATAAATATGAGAGTGTGATTTGGAGTTTATGGGAATCATGTGTTCTTTGTACCTTTCCAAAGCCTGAGAAAAGAAATACAAGTAAAAAATATTATTTGCCTTATGAACAAAAATGAGGTTTTATGGAAAGTAACCTCGCAGGGTGATCTGATCATAAATTCCTAACTGGGCAAGTCATGGTGAGCAGTCAGTCCCCAGACATGTAACTTCTTTAGTAAAAGGTGTCTCTTTGCTTTAAGCAGGCCCTGTTCATTGTTTCTGTGTATCAAAGTGAACACATCTTGGAAATGACCCCTTTCAGACACCTCCCTCTAAAGTGGACCACCTTCAAGAGAGCGCTTAATCTTAACTATTTTGTAATCTGATTCCTAGCTTGCTTTCTCTTACCTTCATGTAATCCTCCTTATGTTCCCTCCTTAATTTCAAATATATAAAAGAAACTGCAAAACTCATTCTCCAGAGCATTTGAAATCTTGCTCTCCTACCTATGTCCTCAGTTTTGGCTAAATAAACTAATGAAAATTCTCTACAGGTTTGGAGATTTCCTGCATTGATACTTTTTTGAGTCATACAGACTCCATTAATTATTTTTACTTAAGAACCTAAAGAGGGCAATCTAAAGTGTCTATTTTTTTATATATTTTTTATTGATTTCAGAGAGGAATGGAGGAGAAAGAGATAGAAACATCAATGATGAGAGAGAATCATTGATTGGCTGCCTCCTGCATGCCCCCTACTGGGGATCAAGCCCGCAACCTGGGCATGTGCTCTTGACCAGAATTAAACCTGGGACCCTTCAGTCTGCAGGCCGACACTCTATCCACTGAGCCAAACTGGCTAGGGCTATAATGTCTTTAAATCAAGGTCGAATGAAAAATAATTATCTGCTACTATTTCTTAAAAAACTTCTGCTTTTCTTGTTGCTATCTTATCTAATAAAAGAGTAATACTGAAATTGACTGTATTCTTCAGGATGCTTAAGCCACGCCCACCAGCCAATCAGAGTGGCTGTACACAAATTAACCCAGCCAAGATGGAGGCCGGCAGTCACAGAGCTAGAGTAAACAGGAGGCTTCTGTAGCAACAGGAGTGAACTGTCTGCCTAGGCTGGCTGGGCCTCTCTCTGCTCACAGCAACATAGTTGCAATTATAGAAGCCACTGAGCTAAACCAAACAGGAGGCTTCCATTGCACCAGTGATGGAGGAAACTTCCTGCCTAGACCAGCTGGGCGTCTGCTAAGGCAACATTCTTTCAATTATAGAAGCCACAGAGCTGAAGTCAACAGGAGGCTTCGTTACCTGCCTAGGCCTTGGCTTAAAGCATCAGTTTCAATTATAGAAGATAAATAAACCCCAGAAACCTGCTTCCAGGCAGCCTTGCTGGAATGTTGGGTCAATGGGAGCTGTGGGCAGCCTGAAAGCCTGAAAACAGCCCTCATCGCATCATCCAGGTTGCCCAGGCACCCCAGTAGGGACTCAAAACCTGAAGGGGTTGTGGGCAGCCTGTAAACAGTCCTCAGCCCCTCACCCAGGCTGGCCACATTCCAATGGGGTGAGGGTCCACATTGGGGGGCTTGGCCAGCCTGCAAATAGCCATCAGCCCCTTACCCAGGCTGGCCAGGCACGCCAGCAGGTGGACATCCCCTGAGGGGTCCCAGACTGCAAGATGGCACAGGCTGAGCTGAGGGACACCCCGAGTGCACAAATTTTTGTGCACCAGGCCCCTAGTTTGGAATAATAAACAGCTCATAAACCCATTTGTTCTCAGTTCCAATTGATTTTGTTTGCACAGTTATGCTTTATATTTATGTATTTTTGTTTCCTAAATTACAAATATGATTAGCCTTAATCTTGGGTTTTGATTTATTATTCATTTTACAGATGGAAATATTGTAAGATTCTGGGTAAATTTTCAAACAAAGCTGTCCCTATGTCTTTTCTATCTGAATGTCATTTTTATATGCACAAATAATACACTATTGGGTAATAACTGACAGCTGTTCCTTATAAGTTAAAACTTGAGTGGGTGATTAGTCAATATACCTGAAATTAGAAATACTTGATTAAAATAACATTTTAAGATATTTTTCCTGTGACTTTAAATAAGTGAGATCACTTCTGTGTTTTTTACTAGCCAGATCCATACAAAAATCTCAAAAAGAGAATCAACAAATATCTTTTAAGGGTTTTTATGTGCAGCAAAAATGGTAACAATAGATATTTCATGACTGCTGACTACATATCAGGAGCTATGTTGCAAATGTTATATCCATTACCTATCTAATCTTCATAACAAACACAATAGAAAGATCTTCACTCCATCTTGCAGATAAAGAGACTGAGCCTATGAATCTTAGGAACTGTGTTCAAGTCACACAGCAATTCAGGAACATCCAGGCTGCTCAAGTCTGGCTGATTCTAATGTTTGTGCTATTTCTCAATGTGTTATAGTGCTTTGCTCTTTTAGGTTGGAGGCACAGAGATAAATGAGTAGTCCTTGCCGCACAGGAATTTACTATGTCATAGATAATCTAGTTATCATATTTACATAGGTCATTCTAACTCAAGTGAGCAATAAATAATCAGCCTAGGAGTCCAGATACAGCAATCCCAGCTAGAGTGGACGAAGCAACTTCCTGTGGTTGAAGGAGTCGAGGCGGCTTCTGTGGGGAAGAAAGATAGTAGAGTGTAGTGATTAACAGTGTGAAGTAAGATTCAAATCCACGCTCTGCTACTCATTAGCCGCATGATCTTGGGTGACTCTTAGACTTAAAGGCTCAATTTTTTCACCTATTAAAAGTAGGTAGTAGTTGTTTTATAGGGTCAGTGTAAAAATTGGAAGAGCCAATATTTAAAGCAGGTGGAGTCATGTCTAGCACTTATGCATTACCATTTGTCTATTTGTTTGAAAAACATTTTGAACAGGACGTAAAAAGATAGGAGTACAATTACCTTTGCACATGGAAAAAATGAGAAGAGATAAATATTAGTGTTTTTTGGTGCACTTAGATTCTCCAAGTCACTATGGAAGTAATTATGATTTAAATTTTTTTGTTATTGTTAATCCTCACCTAAGGATATTTCTCCACTGAGTTTTAGAGAGAGCGGAAGGGAGGGGGAGAGACATCTATGTGAGAGAGACACATTGATTGGTTGCCTCCTGTACCCACCTGACCAGGGCTTGGCTTTTGCCTGCAACTGAGGTAAGCGCCATGACCAGAATCAAACCTGGGATCCTTCAGTCCACAGGCCGACACTATCTGTGGAGCCAAACCTGCCAGGGAATGATTTAAATTTTAAAGTAAAGATTCTGTGAATCAGAGAAGTAATATTTGCACCCAAAATCATAGCACATGTTGTGACAAAACCAGTTCCAATTCATAACTTTCAGCAATTCACAGAACTAACTCAGATTTACCATGGCCTTTAACTGAGTCTATTTTTTCCTTCATATTTGACCAGTTACTAGGGCCTGCCATTTATTTGTATCTCCATAATCTTTTTTGCATCCACCTTCTTTTCTCATTTCCAACTGTTTTTGCCTTCTTAAGCGTGACCACTCTCTACGCCCTTTAAATTATTCCCATAACCTTCTCTCTCTCTCTTTTCCTCTCCCTCCCCCCTCTTTCTTTTTCTCTCTGCATGCCCCAAAACTCATTTTCATTTGAAAGAACGAATATGAATCTATCACTTCCCAGATTATATATTCAAAAGCCTCACAATACCAATACAGTGCAATCCACATCAGAAATAAAACAAAAACCCAGACATCTGTGTCTAATCCCTCACAGGATGACTCTGGCTCTTTCAGGCAAATAATTCCACTCTGCACATTCTTGGCAGTTCCAGATATCTATTGTGTTCTCTCTGCTGTCTAGTCAACCTCTCTTGACTGTTTTTACAGCATGATGTAATCGACGTTTCTAACAGTCTCAGAATTCTGGGGAAAAGACACATTGCATCCATGTCGAAGAACCTTTTATAGAATGAACACAGCCCAACCACTTAGATGAAAGACTAGAAATGTAAAGGGAGGTTTCTTAAGGAGAAGTGTGAAAGTAAAGTACATTTAAGGACCCCTCCCTGATCTTTCAATTGAATGCTATGAAAATTCTGGGGAGGGTTTGATATGGATTCTCAAATATTTGGAAGTGTATGTGAACTTGGAAACATAGATAGCCAGGTCTGCTTCTTGCCTGCAGGAGTCTGAAGGGTGGAGCTGGTAAAGAGACTTGGGCAGCGGAGAAGAGATGTAATTTCTGAAGCTGTACATTGACCGTTTGATAAAGCCAAGATGCTTAAGATCTCCACAGGCACTCAGATGCCAGGTAGTGTACCTAGGCTTGAGTTGTCTCGAAGGAATCCTACTTAAGAAGCTCTATGATGTACCTTCAGGAGAGGGAAGCTGAAAAAAGGAAGCAAGGGGTCAGCCTGTGTGTTTGCCTACATCGGGGCATTGAAAAAGTCTACTTAGGGCCCGTATCAACTAAATACCCGTATCAAGTAAGGCTTTTGCTTACCTTCCCCTAAACCCTGCTCTGCCCTTGGCAGTACTCTCAGCAGAGAGAGGAGTAAGTGAATGAAGGCCAGATCAATCACTTCTTCAGCAGAGCAAGTCCCCGGGAAAACAGATCTAAATTGATGGAAGAAAAGAAACATCAACTTGAATGAGATGGAAGTTTAATGTAAGGTAGAGTCAGACTTCTTAATTAAGAGTGGTTTCAGAGTTGTGTAATCCTTCTGGGTTGTCAGTAGTAGACTCGAAATGTATTTTACAAGAGGAATAAAAAAAATAGAAAACAATGTATTATTTGTCCCATCAAGTTTTGCTCACTTAACAAACCATTTGATTATAGAATCCTTACCATTTAAAAAAGGAAGTGATCACAGGTAAACACTGATTAGATTCTGCAGTTTTCTCTACATACTTCTTAATCATTTTGCAATGCAACCCATATAGAGAAAGAGAGAGGGGAGAGGAGAGAGGAGAGAGGAGAGAGGAGAGAGAAGAGGAGAGAGGAGAGAGAGAGAGAGAGAGAGAGAGAGAGAGAGAGAGAGAGAGAAATATTGGTTGGTTGACTCCCATTTGTGCCCAATCAGTTTTTGCTCCAGCTAAATCGCACTGGCCAGGGAGCAATGCAACTCTTTCAAGTAGTTATTTGTACTATCATCTTCATTACCTTCATCACCTCACCGTCAATATTCCTCAACTCTATGCTTATCCAACCTCCCCTTAGCTGAAACAACTCTAGATGCCTTTCATTTTCTAAATCCAGTGGATGTTGTTCAGTTGTTTTATTTGCTATCTCATTAGTATGTAATACTTGAAAACTCTATCCTGGCTTCCATTACACTATGCTCTCCTGTTTTCCCTCCAACTTTTTGCACAGATCATCCTCTTCTTGTAAGATCATCCTCTTCTACAAACAATAAGGTGTTGGAGTTTCTTATGGCTTCATGCTAGGCCATCTTTTCATATTACTTCCTATGCTTTTCTTTAATAATCTTGTTAATGCCTGCAACTTCACTTATTGTCTATATATGTGAATGATTTTCAATTTATTTTAAGTCTATATAGTTAACTGATACAAGCCATTTGTTAATTATACATGCTGTTAACATTGCATTTTCACATTCCAAATGATGCCTTTGGTAAGTAGTAGTTCTTAATTTTAATGTAATCCAACTTATAAATATTTCCTTATTATTGACTTAATTTTTGTCTTATATAGAAATATTTCTCTTCCCTAATATCATGGAGATATTTCCCTTTGTCGTTTAGCTCTATTGTTTATTGTTTTCCTTCTACATTTAGTTCTGTGAATATCAGTACTGTGAAGTAGGGTTCAGTTTACTTTTTCCACAAGAATACTCCATTGTTGGAGGAGTGTTTATTGTTGCACTGCTATACAAAGCCATGTTTTGTATCCCAAGTGTTTGTTCATACATCACTGGTCCTATGGATCTATTTCTGTTTCCCTGGGTCATTACCACACTGTATATTTTAAATGGCATGAAATGTTATTGTTACATCTGTTATTAGTTTATAAGCCAAACTTAACTTACTTTTTCACATATCTATTAGTTTCTGTGATCGCTGTTTTTTCTTGCATTACTAACTTGTCATCTGTTAGTATTGCCTTTAGTATCCAGGTAGTATCAGTCTTCTAGTACTGAATTCTTTCATTTTTGGTTTCTTTGAAAATGACTGTATGTCAGGTCATATATTAAAAGGAAATGCTTTCAGATAGAAAATGTTTGGTTTCGGCATATTGATAAGATATTCCACAATCTTTTAACTTCCTTTTTGCTATTGAGAGACAGCTGTCAGTCTGTTGCTACTTATCAGCAGTAAGACTACTATTGTTAGCTCCTTCATGTTCTAAAGAGTGTTTTTGGAACATTTTTGCATTGTTTTAAAATTGTCATATGTGGCAATTTTGTCCCAAAATATACAGTCTGCATTACTCAGCCATAAAAAAAAGAAAAAAGAAATCTTATCAATCGCAACAGCACAGATGAACCTAGAGCATATTATGCTAAGCGAAATAATTCAGTCAGAGAAAGACAAATACCATACGATTTCACTTACATGTAAAATCTGAAGAACAATGTAAATGAAAAAACAAAACAGGAACAAACTCATAGATACAGAGAGCAGACTGTGGTTGTGGGGAAGAGGGCACTAGAGACTGGGTGAAAGCAGTAAAGGAATAGAAAATATAAATTAGTAGTTACAAAGTAGTAGTGGAGATATAAAGCACAGCATTATAGCTAGTAATATTGTAATAACTATGTATGGTGGGAGGTGGGTACTGGAAACATTGAGGAAACACATTATCAAGTATATGACTATCTAACCACTATGCTGTGCACCTGAAATTAATACAAAATAATATTGAATGTAAACTGTAATTGAATAGAAAATAGGATCTATCCACTCTTTTCCAATAAGACATACACAGATACCATTATTCTCTTCATCGTTAATAGAAGTAGATAAAAATTGAACCCCTATCCCAGATTTTTTTGTCCTTTTTATCATAGAAACAAACAAGGCATTCTCTTTAATACACACACACACACACTAGTGGCCCAGTGCACAAAATTCGTGCACATTAAAAGGGGATTAATTAGAGGAAATATTTTAATATTGCTATTTGCCCTTTCTCTATAATAGAAGTGTCAGAGATTAAAGAAAATTTGTAAAACATATATGAAAATCTTCCTCCTGTCAGAGTCTGGGGTGCATCATGGAAGCCAGAGTCAAGTCTTCAACCATCCATGTGCACCTCAAAATCTCTTGAGACCCAAACCTGGATGGCCCCCCTTCATTGGGCTAGATCTAGACCCAGCTGGTCCTGCCAGGTGGGGGGGGTGCAGCCTCAGGTCCCCTGGGTGCCAGGGCAGGGGGGCACAGCCTGAGGGCCCCCATCTAGCCCTACTGGGCGGAGGGAGTAGCCTGTGCCAGGGTAGGGAGCACAGCCTGAGGTCCCCTGGCCTGGTGCTGGGGTGGGGGGCATGGTCTGAGGTCTCCTGGCCCAGCACCAGGGCAGAGGGCACACCTTGAGGGCCCCCATCAAGTCCCACTGGGTGGGGGGGGCACAGCCTCAGGTCCCCTGGCCTGGGGCCAGGGCGGGGGGCATGGCCTGAGGTCCCTTGGCCTGGCCCCAGGGAAGAGGGTGCAGCCTGAGTTTCTCTGGCCTGGTGCCAGGGCGGGAGGACCAGCCTGAGGTCTCCTGTCAAGCCCTGCGGGTGGAAGGCAACACCTGAGGTCCCCTGTCAAGCCCCATGCAGGAGGTGGGTGGGCACGCAGCCTCAGGTCCCTGCTGATTGCTCCTTAAGGCTCATTATGGGAACTTAGTCTCAGCTGTGGGTGCAAACTGACCGGAGTGACGGTCAATTTGCATATCCCCTCTTTATAATATAGGATATATTGGTTTTAGAGAGGAAGGGAGCGGAGAGGGAAACATCAATGATGAGAGAGAATCATTGATCAGCTGCCTCCTGGACATCCCCTACTGGGGATCAAACCTGCCACTCACACATGAGCCCTTAACTGGAATCAAACCTGGGACCTTTCAGTCCGCAGGCCAATGCTCTATCCACTGAGTCAAACCAGTCAGGGCTAAACAGGAAATTCTCCATGAATCATGCCCATACCCTCTTTAATTACTTACAAATACTGATTTGACAGTTAAAGTAATTTTATCACAAAAGAGTCTGTGTGTTAGGAAGGACAGATGTGGCTCTCACCATTTTATAGGTAAAAAGAGGAAGTCAAAGCAAGCTCAAGTTATTGATCCCCAGTAATCTATTAAAAGGTGATTCTGGGATTAGAGTTTGGATTTTCTAAATTTCAAGCCCATGAGTTTTATCATCCTTTAAAGAGAAGAGACAGTAGAAAATAAGCATTATGTAAATAGTTTATTCAATTTATGACATTTTTCTTTAAATGACAATTGAAAAGATGAAGACTGTCATTTCCCAATACAGTACTTAAATAAGCCTGGGGCACACCTAATATATTATTGGTCTATAATGATCAGTGTTTATCAATTATTTGATAAAAAGTCAAAAGAAACACACATCAGGAACTTGAGTTTTCTAAAATAACTCTAGTTATTAAGGTTTACTAATGTTTACAAAATTAAATTAACTTAATGCAAACTCTAATTTAAAAATTAAATTAACTTAATAGTTATTAAACATATATAGCTATAACTTATTAACCCATAGCTCCTCAGAGTTGAATTTTAAGAAATGTAAATATGATAAGTAAAATAGCAAGAATTTGGCTTTGCCCTGGCTGTTGTGCTCAGTGCCTGGAGTGTTGGTGAGCACACCAAAGGGAATCAGCCCTGTCAAGAGCAGGTACCCAAGTTGTAGGTCCAATCCCCAGCCTCTCTCTGGTTAGTGAGAGTGGGAGGCAACCAATCCATGTGTCTCTCTCACATCCATGTTTCTCTCTCTCTCTCTCTCTCTCTCTCTCTCTCTCTCTCTCTCTCTCTCTCCCTTTTCCTCTCTCCCTTCCACACTCTCTAAAAATCAATGGAAAAAATTTCTTCAGGTGAGGATTAACAACTACAAAAAAAATATGTCTTTAAGAAAAGTTGCTTTCTCTGAAAATTTACTTCATGTTTTTTCATGCAACTTACTGACACAAACTGGCAATTTTATAAATATTTCTACAAGAAGCTGTAGTTCAATTGGAACTTGTTAAATTAGGAAAATTGAATTTTTAATTTCTTGTATAGCATCACATTTAATGGAAAGTTTCATTTTTATTATTTAAATAAATAAATCTGATGTGAGTATCAATATGAATCACTTGATAAATGTCTGATAACATCTAGCATGATATTCAAAATGATCTAAATGGACTTTTTTTTACAGCTTAGGCTCTTTTAATGTCTATGTATTTTCCAGTGACACTCATTTAACAAAAGCCCATGTGAAGGCAATAATGAAGTCCTGGAAACCTACTGAATTTGATTCCTTTTGAAAGAATATTTCTATTTGCATAAGTCTCAGAAAATTTTAAATCATATATATATATATATATATATATATATACACACATATATATAATAATAAAAGAGTAATATGCAAATTGACCATCACCCGAGACACCTAAGCCATGTCCACCAGCCAAGCCACGCCTCCCAGCCAATCAGAGCGGCTGTATGCAAATTAACCCAGCCAAGATGGAGGCCAGCAGCTATGGAGCTAGAGCAAACCAAAGGCTTTCGTTGCAACTGCCTGCCTAGGCTGGCTGAGCCTCTGCTCATGACAACAATGTTTCAATTATAGAAGCCACGGAGCTGAAACAAACAGGAGGTTTCCTTACCTGCCTAGGCCTAAGCTTAAAGCAACAGTGTTTCAGTTATCTAAACTAATAAAAGGGTAATATTGAAATTGACCATTTCTTCGGGATGCATAAGCCATGCCCACCAGCCAATCAGAGTGTCTGTATGCAAATTAACCCAGTCAAGATGGAGGCTTGCAGGGTGGCTCTGCACTAGGAGCCTCCACAGGTGGCACAGCTGTGCCGGGTGTGTCAGCTCAATGGGGGAGGGGGGTCTGGCCTGAGGCCTCCTCCAGGTGTCCAGGAGGGCCCATCCTAGGTCCACTGCCTGGCTCCACCCCCTAGGGGCCTCCACCAGGTGTGTGGGAGAGCGGGGGCCTCCAAGGGGCTTGCAGGAGTAGCCATCCTGGGTCCGCTGCCTGGTCCACCCCCCGGGGGCCTCCACAAGGCGTGTGGGAGCGTCTGCTGCACAGTGTGGAGCATCTGAAGCCAGTTTGCTGCCCAGCTCCACCCCGGGTGTGTTCGATCAGCAGCAGGGCCCCACCGTCCTAAACCAGCGTCCGCCCCTGGCTCGTCACCCAGCTCTGCACCAGGTGTGTCCCCTCAGCGGTGGGAGCCCACCAGGCATGTGCGATCGTGGGCCCTCTGGTGGGAAACATCCAGGCCTGCACTCACCAGCCCTTCCACCCCCCAGTACACAAACCCTGAAGCGGCTCTGGGCAGCCTGAAAATGCCCGTCAGCCCCTCATCCAGGCTGGCCAGGCACGCCAGTGGGTGGATATCTCCCTACGAGGTGTCCCAGACTGCAAGAGGGCACAGGCCAGGCTGAGGGACCCCCACCCCCTGAGTGCACAAATTTTTGTGCACCGGGCCCCTAGTATATATATAAAATCTATGTTTCCTGGAATTATCTATATCTATTTATTTTTCAAAACATGGTATATGGTAATGATTGCTCCTATTTTGAGAAAACCTAGTATATAAAACACCATTTTATGAAAATATTAGTGGAAAATTTTAGCATAAATTCTCTTTACAGAGATATTATTGCTTATTTTACTTCACAAAAATAAATGTATTTAACTTATTGGCAAAGTATGGGGGGAAAAAACCCTTATCTGTTAGTAACTAGAAATTAATATCAAAGGAGGATTAATTTATCATATCTATGAATGGGAAATTAAGTCAACATACAAAGATCCAACAGCAATGATTTGCAGGAAGCCATTACAGTGTGTGAAATTATATACAGAAAAGATGTTCAAGTAATGACACCATATCAACAGGTAAATAACTAATAGCAGTTACCTATCACCTTTAACACAGATCAATGTGTTTCTGGCACTAAAATGTTACATTATCATCTCTTTTTTTAAATAAAATGTTATTAACATTATAAGAAATCTTTATTAATGTTTAAAATTGAAGTGAGACAATCCTTTTGGATATTTACTTTCATTTTTTTTCCTAGCCTTTCTACACATTTGAACACTCACTACTGATTGTTCTAATTTTGGCAGCCTAGTATTAAACAAGATAGATTGGATCCCTTTGTCCTTAGAGTTCATATCCTGGTAGTGAATGCAAAAGTTCAGTAGTCAACACAAAAGTAAATAACTGCTCAGATGAACAAAAGGCAATATGATAAAAAAAAGATGTAAGGAAGAATATTAGATGTGGGAGAGGAAGTAGTACAAATTAGATAATTAAAGAACGTTTTCTGCAAAAAAGGTGACATGAACTATACTTAAATAACAAGGCAGAAATTTATTTTAAAAGTGGAAGAAAAACCAATTCAGTCAGAACAGCCTGTGGAAAGGTCTTAAGTCAAGAATGTGCCTGGAGTATTAACAAAACGGAGAAAAGTCCAAGACTAGTTTAAGCAAGACATGTACTGTGTCAGGAATGTAATTGGCAAAGTGAGAGGAAACTATAGACAGCAGTTCAAAATGACATCAGAAATTGAAGCAGAGCCAGCTCATGTAATACCCTGGAAACGGTATAATGTAATATTTCATTCATTTAAATTTCAATGAGAGGCCACTCAAGTGTGCCAAGTGATGGCTGCAAGGTACAAGTGGGGGCAGTTCAATATCATACCCAACCTTCTTCAATTACGTAAATACACAAACTGAGTGAAAATGTTTGCTTGCAATGCCAATGCCTCTAAAACATTTTCTCAAAATACTCTAGCCAAACTCCCTTTTCCAATCAGTTACTCTTCTAAGGGATGGCTGTGTAGAAAATTTTGAGCTGCCATTGATGGAAAGCCATAGAGAGCTTTATACTAGGGTGTTGGGGGAGGAAGGGAGAGAAATCTCACTCTTATTTGAATTAATATATGGAAATGGATGGATGGAAATTGGGAGTTCTGGACATGTTGAATTTGAAATATATAATAAATACTCAAGGGGAATCTGGAGTTAAGAGGTCCTGTAAAGCTTTGAGACACATTTAATTATATGAGTCATAAATACAGCAATAGTATTTAAATCATTAAACTACATGAGCTCATCAAAAGATTGCATAAGAGCAGGTAAGAATTTTGGGCTCATTCCTGAATACACAGATGTCCTATCAACACTCTTTGATTTAAGCATATAACAATTAAGCCTAGTTTTAAGTCTCTGGCTCTCTCACGAATTTGGATTTCATATTCCCAGATGACAAAACCCAGGTCACCGATCTCAATGTTGATATTTGGAGACCCATGGTACCCCTTTACTGACAAGCATATTCCAACATTTTAATGAGATTCTTAATGAGTCCTGCTGGCTTCCAACCATTCCTCCTGTATTTTCTACTTCTCATTTTCGGGTTTCTATTTTGTGAGTCAGCCAGCCAGCCATAATCTTTCTTTTCTTTTCTTTTTTTTCTCTTTGATACAATACCAAAGTTTATTTAACAAACATGGCTAAACATGCACCAAAAACCTGGGTGGCATGTAATTTGATTCAATGATTATATCCTATCTAAATGTGCTGATTATAGAAAGCCATTTCCAGTCCATTAAGTACATTTATTTTGACACAAAAGGACTGTTGGGATATTAACTATCTCCCACAGCCTGAATGCAAGCTTGATACAACTCTTGATTTCAGATCCCACTAAAGGATTACAGGTTAAGTTGATGCATTAATCAGAATCCATTTACATTTTTTACAACAGGACACGGGCCAACGGGGTGAAGGGTAATTTCTCTGCTGCTGCCAATACTAGCATAATCTTTCAAATGTCCTCTCCATTGGCCGGAAGCCTACTACTCTTACCTCCTGCCTATCTTGTTGTATACAATGATGCTGTTTCCGTCACTGAAATCTCATGCACCATTTTATAATATATATGCATATATATATATATATATATATATATATATATATATGCACAACTAAACTCTACATGACTATTTCAGAATCCCTCTACTTCTTCCTAAAAACTTAGAAATGTCTGTGTGGACCAAACTTGTCACTTTGTGCTGACAATGACATATAGCGAAACACTTCTCCTAGCTTCAGTGCTAGTGCTGTAGGAACTTATTTTTCATTTCCAGTGTTGTGGCAAGAGACTGTGAGTGAAAAGTATACATAATATCATCTGGTGAAATAGACAATATAAATCAGACAAAGTACATGGACAAAGCTAGGTTTTGGGTTCATAGAATAAATTTCATTGTACGGAAACATATATCCTTTGAACATACCGAGAGGTTATCATTAGCCTCTATTGAACGTTATTATTTCTTTCTTTTTAAAATATATTTTTATTGATTTGAGAGAGGAAGGGAATGGGAGAGAGAGCTAGAAATATCAACGATGACAGAGAAGCATTGATTGGCTACCTTCTGTACACCCCCACTGGGAATCGAACCTTGACCTCCTGGTTTATAGGTCTATGCTCAACCACCAGACATGCCAGCTGAGCTATTTCTTTCTTTATGTAGCTTTAATTGTTAAGTAAGCCTCAGTATGAAATAATGTTCCATCCAAATCCTGACCATTGTACCAGTGAACATTTCTAATTTTTTTTTCCTCACAGGAAAACTTTTGGATTAATGAAAGAGGGTGTTCTTTTATTAACTTTTGTCTCTATATTAGCAAATATCTCATTTATAAAGGTTTCTCTAAATGTGGGGCCCAAGGCCTACGAATGGGAACCAACTGGTATGGGCCAGGGCAGAGCTATAGAGTCAGAATTACTGTATTTACTCTGATTCCAGTCTCTGTCCATTCAGTGCTGTTCCCCTCCCCAAGTTTGTATGGGTATTTTGGGGCAAATGCAGAGAATTCTTGGTTTATGTTAAGTTGTAAAAAAATTAATAATAATCAACTATAACTATTTGGTTTTTCTTTGCATGAACTGCTGTTAAGCCTTATTTTGCTTTTGTGACATTTCCATTGATTTTTTCAAATCTAAACTCACATGGATTAGTCAGGGTTTTTATAAATAATAATAAAAAATAGAACCAAAGGAGACATATTACTACCATTTGTAATTAGAAGTCCGGTGCACAAAAATTTGTGCACTTGGGGAGCTCCCTTTGCCTGGCCTGTGTCTGGGAACCCTTGGGGGATGTCTACCTGCTGGCTTAGGCCTGCTCCCCAGTTGATCCCTCTGGCAGCCCAGGAGCACTTTGGGGATGTCCACTTGCCAGCAGGGAGCAGAACTAAGCTGTAGTCGGACATCCTTAGTGCTGCTGAGGAGGCAAGAGAGGCTTCAGCCATCACCACTGTGCTGGCAGCTGGCAGCCTGGCTTGTGGCTGAGCAGAGCTCCCTCTGTGAAGCACACTGACAACCAGGGGGCAGTTCCTGCATTGAGCATCTGTCCTCTTGTGGTCGGTGTGTGTCATAGTGACCAGTCATTCCCAGTGGTTCTGCTGTTAGTGTCAATTTGCATATTACCCTTTTATTATATAGGATAGAGGCCTGATGCATGGGTGGGGGTCAGCTGGTTTGCCCTTAATGGTGTCCTGGATCAGGGTGGGGGTTCCCACTGGGGTGCCTGGCCAGCCTGGGTGAGGGTTTGATGGCTGTTTGTAGGCTGGCCAAGGTGGTGGGCTGGAAGCAGGTATCTGGGATTTATTTATCTTCTATAATTGAAACCTTGTAGCCTTGACTGGAGATCAGGGCCTGGTAGGGCAGACGGGAAGCTTGGCTTCCTCCATTGCCAGGAGCAACCCAAGCCTCCTGCTGGCTCCAGCTCCATGGCCACCACCATCTTAATTTGGTTAATTTGCATATTTGCTCCCCGATTGGTTTGTGGGTGTGGCTCGTGGGTGTAGCAGAGGTATGGTCAATTTGCATGTTTCTCTTTTATTAGATAGATACTTTAAACAAACAAAAAAATAGAACAAACCATTTATGATTTTTTTTTTTGAGCAGGAAAGGGAGTATATTAAAACGATATTGGATAGCTCACAGTCTCTCTTGTAGGGCCAGAGGACAAGTCTTGGAGGTTATCCCAGCAGGAATGCAGTTCCTCATTTGTGTGTCCCTGAATGTGAGCGAAGCCTGCTTACAGATCTAAATGATGTTTTTGAAAAGAGTGTATCCACCTTCTGTATTGAAAGGTAGTTTCTGCCTTTCAACAAAACTCATAATGTGAAGAATTTTCCAAAAATAGAAATGGGGTTCAGAGGTGAATAGGTACATAGATTAACAATGTCTAAAACTCTATTTTAAAAGTTTAAAATTTATTGTATAATTGGTATGGAGCCTTTCCTTTTATTTAAGTGATGAATCTATAATGTTCCTGCTATCCTTTTATGGTTTATTATATAACTTTATTAGTAAATGTTAAATATAAAATAAGATTTTGGATCAGCAAATACTAAATTTTAAAATTTGCTAATGAATACAATAAAATCGAATTTGAAAAACAAAATAATTCTTAGGAAATTACTATTTTCAGATATTAAACTAATACTTCACTATATTTGAAAATCTGTTAGTGATGTAATAGAATAACTATTTTAACATATTAGATTGTAGGTTCAATGCATTCTGCATGACAATTACTTAAGGTTGTTAAAATGCAAATTCTTAACCACACTTCAAACATATTAATTTGTAGTCTGGCCAAGTACCAAGAATATAGATTTTTAGCAAAATATCTAGGACATTGTATGCACAATAAAATTTGAGAACCACTATGCTAAGCAGTAGGTAATTAATTATAACTAAAATTTTTTTAGAATTTCTTTCCTGAGCTACTATAGTTAAAACCAGGCATCTTTGCTATAGCTATTCTCTGACACTGAAACCAACAAATGGCAAATTGGTGCCTATTTATATATTTTCAATGTTAATTTAATTTTTGAATAGGTAGCACATTCATATGGTTTAAAATGAAAACAATATTAAAATATATCTACATAGTTATTATTCTTGCTCCCACTCCTGCTTTCATCCTTTTTATCATTTTTATTAGTTGATTTTGTATGTTGCTAAGAGCTTTTATAGAGTTATTTTTATTTTCTCTTCTTTCTTTCACAAAATATATCAAACCACATACTCTCTGTACCTTCCTTTTGTCATTTAATATATACTGAAGACCCATAAATATTACTGATATATGCATTGTCACTCATTAAATATTTATAACAATACTGCTTAGTGTAAATGGTTTTCTCTATGTTTTTTTAAAATATATTTTTGTTGACTTCAGAGAAGAAGGGAGAGAGAGAAAGATAGAAACATCAATGATGAGAGAAAATCATTGATTGGCTGCCTCCTGCACACCCCCTACTGGGGATCAAGTCTTCAACCCAGGAACATGCCCTGACTGGGAATCGAACTGTGACCTTCTGGTTCATAGGTTGGCTCTCAACCAGAGTCACGGAAGCTGGGCTACATTTTTAAATGAAATAAAATTACCTTATTTAATTTTGTAATACTTAGCATTATATGACAGCATTAAGAAAAAGATCGTTAATGAGTGGATGATACAGTTAAGAAAGATAAAGTTCCAAATAGACTACTCAATTTTACTTTCAATGACATAGAAATCTTTTATTTTGTGAAGGGGGTAATTTGAAGCTATAAGACAAACAAATAAATATAGGACTTAGACAAGAAATTGAGAATATGTCTGGATATTTTCTATTTTTAGTAATAAAAATTTGCAAATGAAAAGTTTTAAAATTGTGTTATACAAAAATAAAAAGGATTGTATTTATATCAATATACTGTTTGAAATAATAATGTATAGAATTAATTTTATAATTACTATTATCCTATATAATAAAGAGGTAATAGGCAAATTTACCATCATGCCCTTACACAAGATGGCTTCCCCCATGTGCTCACAAGATGGCCGCATGTGGTCATAAGATGGCTGCACCCATGATGTCACAAGATAGCCGCCACAAGATGGCCAGCAAAGGAGGGAAGTTGTGGGTAATCAGGCCAGCATGGGAGGGCAGTTGGGGGGGGGGGCAGGCATTCAGGAGAAGGCAATTAGGGATGACCAGATCTGCAGAGGAGGGCAGGTAGGGGCCACCAGACTGGCAGGGGAGGGTAGTTGGGGACGATCAGGCTGGCAGGGGAGCAGTTAGGTGTGGATCAGGGTGGCAGGAGAGTGGTTAGGGGATGATCAAGCTGGCAGGCAGAAGCAGTTAAGGGCAATCAGGCAGACAGGCAGGCGAGCAGTTGGGAGCCAGCCATCCTGGATTATGAGAGGGATGTCTGACAGCTGGACAGGGATTAGGCGTAAACTGGCTGTCAGACATCCCCCAAGAGATCCCAGGTTGGAGCAGGTGCAGGCTGGGCTGAGGGACACCCGCCTCATGCACAAATTTCTTGCACTGGGCCTCTAGTTATTAAAATAAGACACTTTGAATTGCACCTATCGATACCATAAGTTGGAACATTTGAAATTGACATATTTGTAGGTAAAAAAAAATTTTTGAATATTGGCAATTTGGAAAGTTCAACCTAATAATAACATAGATTTTATAGTCAAACCTCAGACAAAGTTTCAGTGACAGATAATCAGGCAGAGGACTCAGTGAAAGGCATTACAATCTCAACATAACTTTGGCTATTTGTGCTTAAAGTGGGAAAACAAAACAAAAGAGAAAGACATAGAGGAACAATAACAATTCATCCTATTCCTCCCTTCTATTCTCAAGGATTTCACCTTATGAGGTTTAGGTAAAAGGCAGATTATAGAAGGATGAGTTATGGAGGATAGACAGTTTTGTAGGCATTTGGATTCATACAGAAGTATACTTGCATTGAGGCTTTAAAAGACTCAGGTTCTCTGTCACGTCCCTGTGTCTTTGTCAAGTACTCTGTTGTGTCTCCTCTGACTGTTCTATCATGCCCTTATTTTGGATGTTGTGCTTTAAGAGTTCAGCAAACGTTTGACACATGCATATTTTGTCTTCCTACCTAGATTTTAAATCATTCTTAAGATTAATGCTTCATATTTTCTAGTTGTTGTTATTGTTATAATTGTGTGTGTGTGTGTGTATGTTGGTAATTTCCATCTCTACCTGGTACAAAGGTCTGCAAATGGTAAAAAAAAATTTTAAAAAATGCCTAAATAAAGATAACATACTAAGAAATATAGAACTTCTCAAGGCTTCAAATGGGCAATTTCTAAGTTTAGAATGATTTAAACATAATTTAACTATATTTTCTTATTAGATTCTAAGCAAGACAAGGAACAGTAAGCAGTGGTTCACAAAATCTTTTTACATTTTCTCCAAACAATGTAATTGCATTAGTATTAATATCTCATATCTACAAAATTTTATATTCTCTTTTGCTTTCAGACTGACAATTCTCCTGTAAAATGTCTCCTGTAAAATGTTCATTCCATGAACATGAGTATATAACAAAATGCTCACCTTTTGACATGACTGTTTGACTTAAACTACTCTTTCTACTAATTTAATTTTGTTTTCAATTTTAAATATAAGATGCTTTTAAAAAAATCTTTCCCTCAGCTCCTTTTTGGTAAAATAAAATATATATATATTTTTTATTTCAGAGAGGAAAAGAGGGGGAATAGAGAGATAGAAACATGAATGATGAGAAAATCATTGATTGGCTGCCTCCTGCACACCCCCTACTGGGTATCAAGTGTGCAACCAGGGCATGTGCCCTGACTGAAATGGAACTGATAGCCTCTTGGTTCATGGGTCAGCACTCAACCACTGAGTACATGGGCCAGGCATTCCCTCAGCTCTTAAATGAAGTTCTTCATGAAGAAAACAACATGTTTCTTCTCTTCATTTAATATTAACTTTTACATTTTCTCAGGCTATGCAGCCAAATATCTAGATATTTAAATTATAATTAAATAAAATTAAATTCAGTTCCTCAGTTGTAGCATCGACATTTCAAGAACCACTGGACAGCATCACGTATATGACTTTAACTTAAGATGAGATACTGTATTTAATGAACTGCCAGATGTATTTTAGATGCTTTCATTTAATTGTCATCTTCTCAATGGCTTCATTTCAGATGATCTTTATGAATTATCTTCTCTTTCTCTATAACAGAAGTAAAAGAAGGCAAACATAACTCCTTTGTTACTTTGGCTTTTTTGGTTTCTTTTAAATTTCATCATTTAGATTTACAATTTCAGGGTTAACACATATTTAAAAGAAGAAGAAAGGTTACTTTAAAGTTGCATTAAAATTAAGAGACAACATTTTGAAAATGGTTGTAAACTATTAATAAGACAGTATTAATCCATGGTAAAAAGATAATTAAAACTCATACAAACTCCCCTGGATTTTCAAATCTGGGCACAGCCCTTATTTTTCCAAGTTAATGTAAATAAGTACGGACACTGTTATGTTCAATCTTGTGGCAAAAATATTTTCTAAATATAATTGTGCTGTGTAGAAACCATATGCATCAGAGATGTTCATCTTTAAGAAACTCTTCCCAATCTAAACTAATAAAAGCGAAATAGTAAAATTAACCGTTTCTCCGAGATAGGGTAAGCCACGCCCACCAACCAATCAGAGCGGCTGTATGCAAATTAGCCCAGCCAACATGGCGGCCGCCACTCACGGACCTGAGTGAACATTTAGGCAGCGTCCGTTGCAGCAGGAGTGAAAGGGAAACTGTTTTCAGCCCTTGGCGGGCAGGCTCCGAAACATGTTTCAATAATGTAACAATCATAGAATCCTCGGGAGCTGAAGGGAACAGGCCTGGCCTGACTTACTAAGAGTAACAAAGTCTCATTATAGATGCTGCGCTGCGAGGTGAAGCAGAGGAGGTTTCGTTACCTCAGCCCACCTCAGCTTAAAGGAATAGTATATCAATTATAGAAGATAAACAAACCCCAGAACCTGCGTCCAGCCAGCCTTGCTGGGACGTGGGGTCAATGGGAGCTGGGGGCAGCCTTAAAGCCCATCACCCAGGCTGGCCACACCCAATGGGGTGAGGGACGTTCCTGGGGGGCTTGGCCAGCCTGGAGACAGCCATCAGCCCTCACCCAGCCTGGTCAGGCACGCCAGCAGGTGGACATCCCCTGAGGGGTCCCAGACTGTGCGAGGGCACAGGCCGGGCTGAGGGACCTCCCGAGTGCACAGAGCGGCTGCAGGGTGGGAGAGCGCAGGACCCAGGACCCGTGAGTGGGAAAGAGGCGGCAGGGTTGGAGGGCACCGGGAAGCGGGTAAGAGGCGGCAGGGTTGGTGGCCTGCTTGGCAGCTGTCCAGGCCCTTTGCGGGGCATCGGGGAGTGGGAAAGAGGCAGCGGGAGGGTCTTGGCCTGCTTGGTGGCTGCCCAGACCCCTTAGCGGCACCGGGAAGTGGGAAAGGAAGGCAGCAGGGGATGGTGAGTGGGAAAGAGTCGGCGGCCTGCTTGGCGCCTTCCCAAGTCCCTTCCGGGGATCAGGGAGCAGGAAAAGGCTGGCCTGATCACAAGGCGGGGTTTTCCCTGCTTTCTGGTGGCTGGAGGAAGATGGGCAGTAGGCAAGCTTGGGAGGCAGGCCGCACCCAGCCCTGGTCACAGCTCAAAAAAGAGAACAACATGCAGGGGAGGGCAAGAGTCTGAGAGATCAACATAGAGGGGGTGCCTGCTCCAAGCCTTGACAGTGTGCCTGGGGGCAGGCCCCCAG
>PVJC01019602.1:0-30031 GCA_004026665.1 Murina feae
AAAAAAATGGTAGAAACAAGGAAACTTACTTGGAGGCTATGAAAATATTTAAATGTAAAATATTTTAACATTATTTGAACTATAGGTTTATCCTTAAGTTATTTTGTATTTATATTTTCATGTATTATTTTTAGTTTTACATGGCTTTATGGAGCATATTTACTCTCAAAACTTTCTCTTTTAGATATTATTTAATATTGAAGTCATTTGATAATTCCTTATTTACTGTGTCACTGGTATGTTACGCAGACCTGTAAACACTGTATAAAATTTGTGTTTTAGTTGACCCCGAAAATTTTTTTATTGGTCGCCACTTCATTATTGTGCTTTCCACGATTGTCTTTACTCTGCCTTTGTCCTTGTACCGAGACATAGCGAAGCTTGGAAAGGTAATTTTTACATTTTAAGTTAGCACAGAAGTGTACTTCCTAATTTGCATAATTTTGTCCAACTGCTATCTGTATGGCTAAGTTCTTAGTTATAGTATTTATCTTCAGTTTCTTTTAGTTTAATTTTAATTATGCTAGAGTAAACTATGGTTGAATCTTTAGCTTACTTTTGGGAATGGGAGGTTAAATAGTTGATGAGTGTGAACTAAATATGCCTTTCCTTTTTTTAAATAATATATTTTTATTGATTTCAGAGGAGAAGGGAAAGGGAGAGAGAGATAAGAACATCCATGATGAGAGATAATCATTGATTGGCTGCCTCCTGCACGTCCCCCAATGGGGATCAAGCCTGCAACCAAGGCATGTGTCCTGACTGGGAATCAAACCGTGACCTCCTGGTTCATAGGTTGACATTCAACCCTTGAGCCATGCTGGTCAGGCCCTTTTTCCTTTGAACGATAGGTACTCTAACTGATGTCAGGCAACCGCCCTTTACATTTAGAAAATATAAAGAATTATACTTTAACCAAGTTTAATTTCCAAAAAAATTTTATTATTTTTATAGACAGTAAGTTAATGTAAAAGTAATGAATTTAGAAATAGACGTGAATCACTTTATTGACTTAAAAATGTTGTTCATAAATTACAATGTCTGTTGTGCCTATTTTTCATTCATTGCATGTCAATGTGTTGATTGATTAATTGTTGAGAATTTAGTCAATATTTATGATTTGTGTTGCTAAAGACAGATGCTGATTACTTTCTAATGAGACCAGTCACATAATTATCAATTTTCTGCATATGCCCATCAACATAGAGTTGCCTTTTATCTGCTTATATTTTATTTCCTTACTACCAAGCATGTTTGTATTTTACCCAAAATGTTATTGATACTGTATCTACATGATGCCAAGCATTCCAATGAAACATTTTTAAAAAGAGTTATACATATATTTTTCTATTCTGTTTTGAAAAATCCAACAACTGATTGAATTTTATTTTTTACTGTGATATTTGATGTGTGTCCACAGTTAAGAAGAAGTCCCTCTTTTCAGGTAGAGTTGTGAATGGAAATGATATTCCCGAGTATTCTAACTGTTCTGCCTGCCTTCCCTAACAGACATATGGAAATAAACAAGAGTAGATCAAAGTGGGCTTTTTATGGTGAAAAATATCTGAAATGGCTGAACTATTTTCCATTCACATGTTCAATGTAAACATAAATGTTGCCTTCACAGAGCAGAAGACAAGGAATTCATGAACAGAAGGCTGCAAATACTCTATCATATTATTACCTGAACATTTTCTCCTAAATGCCCCTTCAAAGTGTCATATTGAATACCTAAATAAATTTCCTAATGAGGAAAGCAGGATAGGTAGGAGCCATAATCTGGAGTCAGGATACTTGCATTTGAGATTCTCCTTTGCCACTTTCTTGCTGTGTGACCTTGGAAGTGTTACTTAATATTTCTGTTCCTCAGTAGATCAGAGGGCACATAATAGAACTTTCCTTCTAGTTAAAAACTAATAACAAAGAACAAGGTTAACAAACATTAAATGAAATGAAATAAACTTTATATTATATTTATCTTATCAGAGAAGAAAGTCTAAAATGTGTTTATCCATTAAAAAATAAGAGATTAAACATAGATCTAATGTAATGAGTGTGTAGAACATATACATGCACAGATATTTTAACCAGTTGAAACAGTGACCAAAGAGAAAGGAAGAAGCAAAGAAGACTTAGAAATACAGATCACAAAGGCAAACAACTGAAGCTAGAGAACAAAAAGGAAGCATCACAGGCACCCCAAAAATGTGGGAGAGGATTGTTGGGTTGGAAGGGTGAGGGTAAGATAAAGACAAGCAGAAGGAACAACTATAGATAGTTAAAAACCACAAGTCAACACTAAAATAGGGCTGAAGAAAAGTAAACGTACTTTCACTTTCGTAAAAGAATATCATCAGTTTTGTATTCTACACAGGAAGCCACTATAATCATGTAAAGATTATAACAGCTATATATGCAAGATTACAACATCTTGCAAGATTACAGCAGCTATATATGATATTTGCTCTTCTATTTAAGTGGAAAAAAAAACAGACTATGATCTGATAAAAAATTATGTTCTTGAAATTATCAATCCAATCTGTAAGAATAAACTACTAAGTTATTGTATTTGAAACTGGGCATATATTTACTCAATTAAAAAGAGAAATACCTAATAGTTTCAATAAAATAATTCCTATACCAGTGATTTTCAACTTTTTAAATCTCATGGCACACATAAACTAATTACTAAAATTCTGTGGCACACCAAAAAAAATCTTATATGTTTTTTTCTGATACGACAAAAGAAATAGGCATATTGATTCATTCACATCAGATGGCTATTGTTGTGCTGGCTGTTGTTACTTTTTTATTTGACAATCTAGGGGAAAAGAGGTCAGTGCTCCTGACTAGTAGTCGAGTATTGCATTTTTAAATATTAATGCAGCACACACACTGCTCTATGAAGCAACTAATGGTATCTTTACATTTTCTTTTGCAGATCTCTCTTATTTCCACCGTTTTAACAACTGTGATTCTTGGGATTGTAATGACCAGGGTAATTACATTGGGTCCACACATGTAAGTTTTTTTGCTATATTGATTGGTCTTTGATTTATGACCTCCACATAGATATTTATTTGGCATAAATTCTGAAATGTAAAGTAATAGTGGTACCAGAAGCACCATTTTTCTTTCTTTATTATTTGCAAAAATGAGAGAAAATAATTACATGAAGGTAAGCATGCATATTTATCTTGGACTTTACATGGCTGATGGTGAGAAATAGATCTAGGTAGAGCACTCAGGAGGAAAAGTGATAGATGATAAAATTTCTATATATACCTCAGAGATAGATTTGTTCATAACAAATTTTATCAATCTAGGTTGAAATGAGAGGAATAAAGAACATTTTGGATGCTGTTGGCCATTAAACAAAAGGTAGTCACATTGAAAGCCACCCTTGACTCTCTACTAAGATTATATGCTTTAATTTTCTTATGTTAAAACTAGGGGCCCAGTGCATGAAATTTGTGCACTGGGTAGGGGGTACCTCAGCCCATCCTGTCCCCTCTCACATACTGGGAGCCCTCAGGAGATGTCCTACTGATGGCTAAGGCCCACTCCCTGCTCCCCTTGGGGCCAGCTCTGCCCCTGCCGAGGCCTTAGGCCTGGGCAGGGGACCCCCAACCCTCTGCAATCGCCAGGTCTGCCCCTGCTCCTCTGATCACCAGCTCTGCCCATACCCAGGCCTTAGGCCTCTGGCCAAAGCTTCAGACCTGGCAGGGGACCTCCAGCCCCTGCCCCCTCTGATCACCGGCTCTGCCCCCACCACCTGCCTAGACAACAGGCCTGGACACTTCAGTGGCAGGACTGAAGGGACTAGGCATCACCACCTTGTGGCTTTGGGTGCCGCCATCTTTGTGACAGAGCGATGGAGTGGTGGTTAATTTGCATATTACTCTTTTATTAGATAGGATGATTTGATATTTGTGATCTAATAGTGAGAGATGGTAGTGGTATTTGTTTTTAATGTTAACAGTTGGCCAAATAAATGTTGGCAACTTGGTATCAGTTTCCCAAATTTTATTTACTCATCCATGAAATTCAAAGTGTGGGTACTGCTGATCTAAACTGCACAGTTTTATTATTATCTGGTTGTAGAATAGATCCACCAGATAAGGACTGAGTAGCTCATATCCATAGTTCCAAGAGAATGCTAGAATGAAACTAACTAAATTGGCTTTAAATGCAAAATTGGATTCCCATAATGCACAATAAGTATTTGTTGAATAAATAAATAATAAATTATGGAATTTCCATGAGACCTTAAATATTTTCACTATCCCAAATAAGACAAAATGAAATTAATTTAAGATATGGCCTTGCCTTTATAAAAACAAACACTTAATTTGTTAAATAAAAGGGAAATGTGTAATTATCTATGATGTTTATGTTAATGTTTTCTTCAAACAACTTAATCCCAACTCATAATTGTGTTAGTCAGTTTGGGTTGCTGGAACAAAATACAATAGGTGGGTGGCTTAAGCAACAGACATTTATTTTCTCATAGTCTGGAGGCTGGCAGTGTGGTCGAATTCTGGTGAGAAATCTCTTCCTGGTCTTCTTGCTGTGTCCTCATGTGGCAGAAAGCAAGCTCTCTGGGGTCTCCTCTTACAAGAGCACGGATCCCATCAAGTGTGCCCAGCCCCCATGGCCTCATCTAAACCTAATTATCTCCCAAAGTCTCCATCTCCAGATATCATCTCACTGGAGGTTAGCACTTAACCGTTGTTGGGGGAGACAGTTCAGTCCAGTACAATAGAGTTTTTGAAATGCACCTGGGTCACTTCAATGTCGCCACTATTCTCTCAGATAGTAAACTCAGAAGCCTATTGTTTCTGGCTAGTTTGGTGTGGCCCTGAGAGAAAAAGAGCAGAGAGGCATAAGTCAGCACCTGCTGCAAGTTGTTCACTATCAGTTATAGAGAAGGGACATATTTTAAAAAAAGAAAAAGAAATGACAGTATAGTAAAAGGAGTGCGAAAAAGAAGCATAAAGGAGGGGTAGCGGCAGTGCCACAGAAGAGAGTGCTTAAGAGTCTGAATCAAGGAGGGCTTCCTGGAAGAGGAGAAACACGATCTCCATGTTTTGAAGGAAGAATCTGAGCTTTTCCAGGTAGAAAATGGTGTAAAAGGCAATACCAGCCCTGGAAAGGAAAGCATAAAAACCTAAAAGCATATATTAAATTCTACTGATATTTACTTAGCATTTATTATGTTGGTCTGTGTTCAGTTCTGATTTTCAAAAATGGATTGCACAGCAACAAAGAAATATATTGAACACAGAATTCAAGTAATAATTTTTGTCTTAATTTTTCAATTGTATAAGACAACTATTTTCATTGAAAGTTTTATTATGAAAAGTGATTCTAGAGAACAAATCCGTAGGTTATAATAAAAGGTCTTATAGATTTGGTAAAGCACTATGTTACAATATTGAGGGGGGGGGGGGCGGGGAACTAGTCCTTAAAAATAGAAGGAAAAAAATTATTCATTAATTGACCTTCAGGAAAACCATTTAAAGCAATGATTTTTCAACTCTGGCTTCTCATTAGAATTACCTGAGCTAAATGGCTTTTCAAAAAATACTGACGTCAGGTCCCCACCTGCAGAGGTTCTGAGGGATCTGAGTAGGGACCGGGCGATTGGCTTCATTAACGGTTATGAATCTGTGAACAGGGATCTAGAGCCCCTTGACTTAAAGAAATTAAAATTATGAGCACACTTTTGACTGATGCATCGTGCCTAAAAATAGACTGGAGATTTTAGGTTATTTTAGTTACTCTTTTGTCATTATTTTTCAGAATTCATTTTCCACTTACTTTTTTTGTATCTTTTATATACAAAATGTTATGTGAGATACTATTTTGAGTACAAAGAGAAGTAAAATGTCTCACAAATGATCATCATAAAGGCAGTGTATCTCAATACAAAGGAAGAGGAAGGAGAAACCACTTCCTGGTTGGACTTAATGAATTGATTTTATGGCCACAGAGCTATTTATTTCTGTTGTAACCAGAATGAGGCCTGCATCTTTCTAAGCTTTCTCTAGTGCTGCTGTCTTATTTTATCCGAGCCTTTGAAATTTTTCTAATAACAGTGGTTATTTACTTAACTCTTTCAATATTTAGATGTTACAGAAGTGTGTTCCTTAATACTGTGCCGCCTTTTATTTCTGTTTGAATACTACTGCAAACAACTTCTATTTGTCCAGGTTTATAATTAGGCTAATCAAATCCCATGTTCAGGGGTTGGCATAGTTGCTAGCCAGGCAGGCTTCTTTCTGAAAATATGACAGCCACAAATGCTCATAATCCATAAAACATGAGAAATTCAGTACTCCAATGTGTGTTTTTCCTCATTCTTGGTTCAGATGAATGATCAGAAAAACTATATTTTTTCATAGGGTTTTTAAATTGGTATTTGAAAGATCTTTAAACCCACTATCAGAAAGGAGGAAAGTCTGTAATGGCTACTGGTATTGACCTTGTTACTATGGAAACACCTTTTTATTGATTGTGTTTTAAAAATAAAACACAGTTCAATTTCCTTTTTCATAACTCAGAGGGCCATAGATTCTGCTTTTTGATATGATTTGAAATAGCTCACAGTCCAATGACTTTCAGTTCTTTTTGGAAATAATGGTCAGTTTATTGTATTTTCTAACCTTTTGTTTTAGAAAAACGGAGGCAGCAAAGCAACTTAATTGCTTTCTAGAAAGTGTGCTAGTACAAAAATGCAATAACACAGTCCTCCCATTATTTTTTAAACTAAGATCAGAGACATTATTGCTATGAAAACCTTCATTCTGCACTTTGTTAATATTTAATTCCTAATATTTAAATAAAGATGATAGTATGCAGTCCATATTTACACCTATTTTCTCTTCATGTGTCACCTCTTTTACAGCATTTTAAACAATAGTGTGTGTGGCTGGTGTTCCAAATATAATTCCAAAAATGCAGCTACACTTTCCCCAGGAATTTATACACATAAAATGTGCTTTCCCCAAGGACCTCAACATATATTAGCTCCTCTACCCCTTACCCATTTTATTCCTGAAACTCTATAATACATAAGAAGAAACTAAAGGAAATTAAAGAAAGGATCAGAAAAAATGTGTTAAGATAGAGGAATAGTGCGTATTTGAAAAAATGGAATAGTTTTGTTAAATGGAATGTTTTGATAATGTATACATTACTGCTCTTTTTGTTGTCAATGACAACAACCATAGGGTTGTTGTTGCTCTAACCAAATGAGCAAAGGGAATTTATGGCTCACATTACTGTAAAGTTCAAGGGTGGTGCTGTTATGAGATTTGGTTGAATTTAGGAGCTCAGTTAATGAAATTAGACATAATTTCTCTATTTTTTTAAATCTCTTGGCTTCACTTCCTGTTATGTCTCTAGTTTCTGAAAGGCTTTCCCTTTATTGTGACAAGATGGCAGCAGCAATCTCAGCCTACATCCATTCGAGTTCAAGTCCATACAAAGAGAAAGAACTTTGTTTTATAAATTATCTCCAACTTTACTTCCAATGTCAGTTCTGAGTGGCTCTGCTAAGGACCTGTGACACTCACAAACCCTATCATCATGGTCTCTTTGAGTTGCTTGTGTTTAGACTACTTGATTAACCTCCATGTTAAGGTTAAGGTCAACCACACTAAATCACATGGACTCAGAGTTGGGGGAGGACGATCCCAAAGGAAAGCAAGGCAATGATGCCAGGAGCAGACACTGCCTGATGCAAACCACAGGTTTCTACTTCAGGAGACAGGAAGTTACCGATAACCTTCCAGAGATTCAATCAAATAATATGGGTAGAAGCCAGATGAGAGAGAATTAAGATGAAAGCAAAATGATAGGAAAGTAAGTTTTGCAAATCCTCTCCCTCCTTCTTGTTTGTGTGTGGAGGGCATAAATAAATGCAAATGACATGACAAAACCATGGTTTGAGAGAGTAAGAACCCTAAAAAATATATTTTTTACCGTCAAAGATATTGAACTTGTTATAGATCAAGCCAGGAGATCTTGAAAAGTTGGAATTTGCAATATAGAGTAATCTTGGAGGGGAGTTGGGATACTGCTTCCTGTTGAAACAGTAAGAGTATGGAGAGTAAATATGATTTCATTCTGCAGACTAGTAAAAGGGAATTTGCATGCTCATGCACAGTACCCTCTATTTTTTTTTCTAAAATGGGATTATCTGATAGTGTGGTAGATGGGAGTAGGTTCCAAACTTGAACACTTTGGTTGGTTAAATTTGGAATTTTACCATAGGACATGAGAAGGGACTTACACATAGGAATAAAATAATAATACTATTTGTAAAATTATCTTTATTCATTTTTGTATATTTTGTTGTGTATTTTATGTATTTCTCACCATAGTGTAAACTCCATGAGAACAGAGATCACATTTGTTTTATTTCTTTTTTTAAAATATATTTTATTGATTTCTTTACAGAAAGGAAGGGAGAGGGACAGAGAGCTAGAAACATCGATGGGAGAGAAACATCAATCAGCTGCCTCTTGCACACCCCCCACTGGGGATGTGCCCACAACCCAGGTACATGCCCTTGACCGGAATCGAACCTGGGACCCTTGAGTCCACAGGCCAATGCTCTATCCACTGAGCCAAACCGGTCAGGGTCACATTTGTTTATTTCACACTGAATCCTCATTACTCAGCACCATGCCTAACAAAAATTAGAATTCAGCAAACTACTGTTGATCAGTTGAGTAAGTGAATGAATCGATGTTTTGTTTTTTTTCTGATTTTAGTTGATTCAACTTGAGGATTGACTGACCAAATTTTTGAAGTAATGAAAAAATAAAAATTATCTTGGGACAATAAAAACTTCATACAAAAATATTCTCTTGTCAAAGAAAACTTTCCTAAGCTTATTTCCATACTAGAAAAATTTGCTAACTCATTGCTAAAATACCATTTGACTCCAAGTTCTGCAGCACTGTTTGAGCAACTGGTAAGTTTTACCAGTTTGCCTACATGAAGCAACAAATTGAATGTGCCCTTGACTGGGAATCAAACCAAAAAGGTGCATAGGCTGATGCTCTAACCACCACACACACTCTGGCCATGGCCCATCATTAATATTTTTATAAATGGCTGCCTTCGTGAGGTTGGCAACCTGTTTGTTATCGCCGGTTAGAACACATATGGGTCTCTGGTATAGATTTATAATCAAAGAACAAAAATAGAGGAGCCTGTTTTTTCACCCAACAAGCATTTATTAAGTGTCCAGCTGATAACAATTACTCTTCTAGGCACTGGGACTGTGAAGATGAAGAAAAAATCCCTGGCCTTAGACTTCTCTAGTGTGTAGATGGGGTGAATAGACACTGGAGAGACAATCTGAATAAAATAGTTAATAGAATTATAGGAAAGTGCCATGAAAACAGAGGAAGAGTCCTAAACACAAGCTGGGCGGGCAGGCAAGTGGGGTGGACAAACACAGAGAAGGTAACCTCTGTAGACTATTCACTAGGATTTCAAGATAATGCAGTATGTGCTCTACTGCTTCAAATGCGCTGGCATTAAGTGGATGAAAAAGGAGAGGGGGAGGAGGTTGGAAGCTATTGTTGGTGGAAGTGTGTGAGGCCTAGAGGTATGATACATAAATGACAGAATCAGTTCAAGATTATCACATTAGGAGAGGGACGTGGAGAGAATGGACACTTTGCCATGGATTAGGGGACCACAAAACAAAAATAAAGGCGTCTCCCTTAAGAATGTCCTCAAACACTCTTGCTTTTATGTTGCAGCAGAGGAGAGCACTTTCAGAGGGGTAGAAAGACATGACACGAGGGAAGAGGAAGTAAAGAGGGGGCTGATGCCAAGGTTTTCTGTTTGGATAACCAGACTGGTCGATGATCCAGAGCTCACCACCAAAATGAGGAAGTGGAAGAGTCTGTTCAGTCCATTAGCATTTGCTAAATGCTTACTTGCTTTAGTTACTTTTCAGATACGGGGACTTGGAAGATCCATAAAGCACAATCCCTTTTTGCAGGACGCTTAAAACTTATTGGGGGTGCGGCAGGGTGGGCAAACACATAGAAGGTAACCTCGGCAGACTATTAATAGAGTTATGAGCAGGTGCATTGAAATGTAGAGGAAGGGCTCAGATTTTTCTAGGTTATTAACCAGCATAGGAGAGGAAGCAGGCTGGGGGGAAATAATGAGTTTTTAATATTTTAGTATCTTTATTTTAAGTAACACCTAGTGTTCAGAGAGAGGAAGAAGAAGTCACCCAGCATTTTGGCAATGCAAGTCTGGAGTTCAGGGAGCGTCTGCTACGCACAAGATTATACGGAGACCGTGTATGAGGCGAAGAGTGGTAACCCCATGGAGAAGCCTAATAGGGAATAATTAACTGAATCACATTGATTTTAATGGAAGCTATTTTAATGTGATTCTATCCTGTGAAAAAACACAGTTGAGAATCAAAACGACACTCATAATTCTAACAAAGTTTTATCATATGCAGAGGTGAGGCCCTGGCTGAGTAGCTCGGTGGATTAGAGCGTTGCCATCCCCAGTCAGTCCACATGCAAAGAGCAACCCGTGCAGGAATAAGTGGAACGATGAGTGGAATGAATGTTTCTCACCGCTCTCTCTCAAATCAACTTAAAAAATAAATTTAATTTAAAAATCATATAAGTAAAAAATAAAAAGTGAAATCCTGCCCCCTCTGATCCACTCTCAGCTTTTTCAGTCCAAACTGACAAAAACAGTTGATACCAATTCTTAGAGTTAACAGAGGAATTAGAGCTAATAGTGGAGAAAGAGAAAGAAGTGGCAATAAAAATCAAAAGTGGTGAGTGTCCCAAATGAGAAAAAAGTAGTATTTGTGAAATTTGTGGTGCCAAGCTGTGTAAGCTTTTTACATGATTCATATATAAAAAGATATTTTGGCAAGAAAAAAACCAGCATACTGTCTTATGTACATTTTAACTCAAGATTAGCTTTATGTAAAATGTGTGTTTGTTTTTAAAAAAAGGATCAGTTTTGATGTTTAGGGTGATTCCCAAGAAGAATTTTTCTGAGCAGCTTTAATGTTCATGTAAATCACAATTGTTTAGAGAACAGAATCAGAAGAAACATGAGCTGGAAGCCAGGAAGTGGCCCAGAGCTGTCAGCCAAGGCCGCGCTGGGGAGGTGGGCAGATCTGCCTCCCTCACTGAGAGCTGGTGGCCTCACAGGAAACGCGGAGCCTTTGTGTGCCTGCCAGCCAGAGCACTCAACTCTCCCATGTGTCTGGTTGAAGAGGTTAATATGTAAGAACCTCTAAACAAAAACGCAGACCCTGCCCAGACCATCTGATTTGGAAGGTGCCTGTGTTTAGCGGAAAAGAATCGGGGCAGGTGCCGCAGGGAGGTGTGATGTTTGATCTTTCAAATCGGAAGTTTTGTGTTCTGGGGATCAGAAGCAATCCCCCTGAAGCTTGTTTTCCTAAGTATGTGAAGACTGAAGGCATATTTGTTAGGGCTTGCTTCCTATTGCTTTGCCTTATTATTACCACCCAACTGTTGTCAAAGTGGAATTTGTCTTTCAAAATAGGATGGAATGCCTGAATCCAAGAATACAAGCTGAGATAATTTTGCAAAATGAAGAAATCCCCCGAAACCTCCACACTCCCCCACAAAAAAGGCGTCTTAAAAAATGTAACTACGTATATGACTGGATTTTTCAGAATAAGGGAAGCAAGCAATTATTCTTTTGAAAGTGTTTGCCATACCAAGGCTGCAAACTGCTATAAGCCAGCCTCTATTTTTGTTAGTATTAAAGTATATTGAAATACTTGAAGCATTTAACCTTCCGGTAAGCCTCCATTATGTCGCCTTGATCTATTTGAAGCTTTGTGGGACATTTTAATGGATCCTGATCTTCCCCAATATTACTTTCATTTGGATTTAATTTTTCCCAAAATAATACATTCGTATATTTCTACAAAATCAAATATACTGATGGCTTTTAAAGAAACAGAGTGATCTACTACCAAATCTTTTCCTATTTCAGATGTATCGTTTGGCATTCATATTTTTTACTTTACATAATATGCTTGTAATTGCTATTTCTGGCTTCTCTCGTCATATAGTAAATGAGGACTAAGCTCTTTCAAATGATAATTTCTCTCCTTCCATATCATAATATGCAAATATATAACACAATGTTCAAAATTGAAGAGTTATAGCTCTCATTTTGCACACTTGTTGTTCTTTTTTCGAATTAACACTTGCTTTTGGCTTCGTTTTTAACCATGTTTAGCTAGATGTCCAGCTCAGATTTTTTTTAAGACTTTGTTTTTTAAGAGAAATTTTTAACTCATAGCAAAATTGAAAGGCAAGCATGGAGGTGTTTCCATATACCTTGTACCACACACCATAGACACCCCATCGTTAGCAGCCCCTACTAGAGTGGTACACCGGCTATAGTTGATGAGTGTAGATTAGTAAATCATCATCAACCAAGGTGTATAATTTAAATAGAGTTCACTTTTGGTATTGTACATTCTGTGGATTTGGGCAAATGTATAATGACATGCCTCCATCATTATATTATCATGCAGAGTACTTCACTGTCCTAAAATTCCTCTCATTCTGCCTACTCATCCCATGCCCTAAACCCCAACTCCTGGCAACCACTGAGCTTTTTACTGTCTTCATAGTTTTGCCTTTTCTGGAATGAAATATAGGTGGAATTATACAGTATTTCTCTTCTTCCATACTTGTTTTTTTCCTTAGAATTAACACATGTATTATGGAAGAAGTGATGGTGAATAGCCTTACCTGGTTTCCATCTTTAACTGTAATATTGATAATTCCCCACTTCTAAATATGTCATGTTTCTATTAGGTTAAGGAAGTTCTATTTGATTAATATTTTATTTATCAAAATAAATATTGTATTGTAGGCTATTCAGAATATTTTTCAATGGTGTTAGCTTTTCATTCTATTAACCTGTTGTTGCAGAAAGACCAAAAAACTAAGCAACGCTTTGAAGAGGTGGAGAAATCACAGTTTTAATAACACGCGCGGTCTCTGGGGTGTTCGAAATCCCAAATCCAGAGTACCAGTAACACACAAGAACCTTGCTTTATAACTGCCCCTCGAGTTCATTGATTTGCAAATATACTCCCTCCCTGCAAGGCCCTGAAGGGAGAATTCTTTTTATCTACCCTTCTTACCAGGTGTGCTTAGGTTCAGGGCTCAAAACAAAGCCCCCCTGCCTTGCCACAGGACAGGGTTTTGTTTGGTTTAATGGCCTAACATTCCTTGCAAAACCAGTCTTCCTCCTCACTGTTAATGCGATGAATTACATTAATAGATTCTTCAGTTATTGAACTACCCTTGCATTTGTTGGAAAAACTTTTTAGTCATGATTTTTTTCTTATATATTTTCTTGATTGCATTTGATATTTCATTTTCTCTTTCAGCATCTAAGCCTAAAATCAGAACAATCTATATGTTCATTTTCTCATCCACATTTGGTATCAAGGTTTCAACAATCTCATACAATATAAAAAGACACTTTTTCATTTTTTTCTCTTGAAATTGTTGTCTAGAACTCAGTCACAGCCTATTTCATAAACAATTGCAAAGCCATATTCAATATCTTTTTTCCCCACTTTATTTAGATCTGTACACATATTTTCCCCCAAGCTATAACATATTTTTTGGTACTTTACATCTTATAAAATCAGCATCATTACCCTGAACACAGAAAATCCAAAATGATCTCTAGTTACTGTTCCATACTCCATCTTTGCTAGGAATATACTGAAGGAACCATATGGGCCAAGAACATTTTTAAAAACTTAAAAAAAAAAGAAAAATGAATATCAAGCTTCTATCTTTTCATTACTAATATAATAGTTAAAAAGTAAGACACCACTACAGTCTGTACTGAACTGAAAAAATAAGTTTTATTTGCCTGCAAATACTTTAACAGAAAAAGTACATCATTTAAAATATATTAGAAAGTTAAAAAACAACTGTTAGTACTGCCTTTAAAAAAAATATTTATAGACCATGGACAAAATATATATTTTTCCGCATTAACACTGGAATTTGACACGTAGTAGTGGCGGCAGCAGGTGGCAGCAACTCCCACTCAAAAACCGAAGGGAAGTGGAGTGAGCCCTGTACCAGCTGGAGGCCTCCCTTGGAGGCTAGCTGCTTCCTTTGTGTCTGCATCTGCTCATTTCAAAGGTGGAAAGAAACAGCATAATGCATAAATTTCACTAACTTTGATAAACCAATAGGATGTTTTGTTTTTTTATCTATCTCTAGAATTAATAACATAAAATAGATGGCTTTGTGCTTTTTAGGACTTTTCTTCCCCACCCCCCCTCTTCTAATTTCATGCATTCTTTGGGTCTTGCTAAAGCCTTTTCAGAGAAGCTAGCCATACTTTTCTAGACTGTTGCTACCTTTTAGTTCATGACAATGGAGGATAACAACAATATAGTGCAAAGTCTGAACACTTAATATATTCTAGGCTCTCTGTCAGGAGTTTTCTATGAACTCAGTGAATAAGGTGCTATCATTATCCTCCTCCTTTTGTAGATATCAAAACTGAAACACAGAGAAGTGAAGTAACTTCCCTAAGATCACACAGCTAAAAAGTGGAAGGGGACAGAAAACCCAAACAGGCTGTCCTACCTGGAGCCTATGCTCTTCACCCTTATTGGGGAATGTGTTAATCAGGGAAATGAATCCCTGCCAATGGAGAGGCTCGCAAATATTTTAATTCCACTAAGAAAGGGGCTTCTTTGAGTTATTTAAAGTCTATATGTTTCCAACCATTTTGGAAACAAGATGGAAACAAGGTGACTGAGAGTTCAGTGTGGAAGAGATAGTGAGATGGACAGACCAAGGAGAAGTCTCAGCTTCTTCCCTCACTATCTGAGAAGATTGACCAATTATGTGACCACCCAGAACTTTACTCTCCCAATATATTAAATGGTGATGATAATACTTAAATTATTGTGAAGATTGAGATCACATAAGATAGTTTCCCGAACATGGCTAAATACATCATTGATGGACATTAGTTCATGTCCACCTTCTTGAATTTCTGTTGTGTAGGATGAATCTGGAAGAATTAATTGGAGGGGAATAAAGGGCAGTATTGATTAATTGAGGAATAACACTGCATTATTAAATTTGTATCTTTCTCAATTGGTATATCAAATGAGTGTATAACAAATGTTTGTTGTTAAATTAGTGACCAAATAGTCACAAAATTAAGTAATCAGTGGATATTTAAAATATGTAATATAGCCTTTCCAAGTAGTTGACATGCATTTTTAGAGGACTGGGGTTAACAGAAATCATTGCTATTTCTAAGAAATTTATTTACAACTAATGGAGGTCCTTTATTATTTCTGACATAAAGATATTTCCCTTATATTGTGACAGCATTCCTTGTTCTCACATATGTTTATGCTTGTATCTGTTTAATTATTCATTAAATTAACTATCTTTTAGACCAAAAACAGAAGATGCCTGGGTATTTGCAAAACCCAATACCGTTCAGGCTGTTGGTGTCATGTCTTTTGGTGAGTTTATGGTTTCAAAGGCTCTTTCTCAATATGGCGTCTCCTGTGCAGTGAAGGAGTGCTGTGCTTCAGATCTGTGTCTGGAGAACAGATGTCCTGTGTCTTAGACATCCTATTAGCAGCATATGATCTAGTTTGTGCCAACATAAAATTAGGCCCAAACTGTTCCCACTCATCACTAAAATCTGCTTCCATTTGGACAAATCCCTTTCTCATGCAGAACGTCCATGAAAGCCATCTTATTTTTTCATTTGAAAATCTAGCAAATGTTACGAACTTCTTTACAACCTTGCACACAAAGTATTAGGAATTGACCAGATGTCTAAAGTGCCTCTGTTGCATCACAGATTGCAAAAGGAGCTGTGGACTGGAAATATAGTGTTGTTTATATTCCCCTGAAGGTTGGGAAGGCCACTAGAAAACGGAAAATGGGAGAGAAAATTGAATAGGCGTGGTTGATACCAAGAGCGATATGAAGAGACTACACAGGCCTAATGTGAATGAAATGGCTCATTCCCAAAGGTGTTAGAAGATTATTTTTTCATACATCTCATAAATTAGTATATTTGAACTTATTCATCATCATTCCTAAGTAGCATGCATCTCTGAATTTTCAGGAGTAAAAAGAGGACGCTGCTGCTTGTTTCAGTCATGAATTTTGTTGTTTGTTTGCAGCCTTTATTTGCCACCATAACTGCTTCTTAGTGTATGGCTCTTTAGAGGAACGCACAGTGGCTAAGTGGTCCCGCATCATCCATGTGTCCATCTTGGTCTCTGTGCTCATCAGTGTGCTATTTGCTACATGTGGATACTTGACATTCACTGGCTTCACCCAAGGTAAAATGAGAGGTTTGGTCTCACCACATTTGGTATTCACATGGACTGGTGTTATCACTTTTCGTTTTGGGTACAATTATACCCAATATTCTTCTTCAGACAAATGCTCTCTCTTCTACCTATTTTTTTCTCTACCTCCTTACCTCTCTGCTGCTTATGTTTCCTAACTTTCTGCTAACCTTTTTTTTTTAAATATATACATTTAATTTTTTTTCTTTATTGATTAAGGTATCACATATGTGTCCTTATATCCCCATTGACCTTTAAACAACTCTAGGAAGGTAAGTGGAATAAACAGCTTTATCCCCTGTTTGAAACACAAACAGAAGCGGCTTGCCCAGGCTGGCTGGGGACAGAGCAGAAAACCAGTCTCCGGACTTCCAGTGCAATTTCATTTTCCTTTTTTCTTGCTGCTTACTACATTTTGGTCAAGTGTGACTCATTAAAAGCTGTCTCCTAGGCGCTTGCTCCTCTTAGGTGAGTTTTCAAACAGAGTTTACAGGTGACTGTGATTGAAAACAGACATTACTTGGGAAATAAAGATGGCTCCAAAAGAGTGATTATCAGGAGCCCAATGCAGTAAAAATATAATACATGTGTGCGCCATAGACGTGCAGTAATGAAGTCCCTTGAAAGTCTTGTTAAGAATCTTCTCAAAACATTGCCACGCATCACTATTTTTGCTAAGATGAATGGTCTCTAGGCTCCAATCTATACAAAACCTTGGTTTTTAAATGCCTTCTCTGTAACATACACCCTTTTAATTGGTCACACCTCATTGGTGTATTTAACAGTAGTAATTGCTCAGATATAATTAAATCTTTATATAACAAAGCTGACAGGTTTGGTAGGGTTGAGGTGTGTGTGTGTGTGTGTCCCTAGCTTTAATTCCCTAAAATACACTCGGTCTCAAGCGAGAATAAGCTGACGTTGTTCCTTCAGGCCATTTCCCTCAAGGCAGATCTGGTCTTGTTTGTGCAAACTGTATGCTTCTTTTCTTTTCCTTTTAAGTAGATTAATTTCAGCTTGTGAGGAGGCAGTCAGAACTCCAGATTGTTCCTGACATTACCCGTGACTTTTGAATTGGTGGGGCTCATTTTTTTAGTGGAGGTTAGTGAAGGAGAGTGCCTGTCCTGCTTTCTTAAAGTGCTGGAACCTTTTCCATCACCCTTAAAACAGGCCTCTGCCACTACTGCTCTGTGGTTAATTCCCTTTGGCCCCAAAGAAATAGTAGGAAGTAATATACATTTGTTCTAGTTGATGGTGGGAGGAGAGAAGAGTCACGTATAAAGGTGACCAGACGTCCCGCTTTTGGCAGGACAGTCCCATTTTTAACAATTTGTCCCGCATCCGAGGTGTTTTTAAAAAGTCCCAATTACTCTTTCTAATATTTTAAGTAATAATAAAAAAAAGAAGGAAAAAATAAAGAAAAAAAATATCCCCCGCCCACCCCAGTCAATGGTGTACTGCTTTAAATGTGGTCACCAATAAGTCTTAGGAAGAAGCAGGTCATGTTGCTTTTTTACGAAAGAAAGTACAAAAGTATTGTTTTCTTTTTAAACAATGTAGTAGTGTGTGACTTTGAACTAATTTCCTATTCAGTCTAATGAAAACTGACCAAAATTTTAAGATGTAAGTATGGTATATTTGGGAAATAAACAGACCAAGGGTTTTTTTTCATTTCAGTATTGAGAAACTTTTTTTGCTGACCTGTCTTTTGTGCCCTCAGCAGATTACAAAGATATCTAAGAAAATACAGTCTCTAAGTAAGAACTGGTTCAAGGTATATATGGCCCCTCGTTGAGTTTGAGACTAAGGACATGTACTACTCTTCCATATTTTCAGTTTTGAGTCACTGCATTTACACTGGAGTTCACTGGATGCCCTGAAGGATAATGTATGTCTGGAATTCCTTGCTATAGCCTGAGTTTGCTATTAGACCCTGCGGTGTGATACACAGGAAACTCAGCTCCCCAGATGCAATGGTTCACTCTTCCTTTCAGGATTGCCCTTGATCTATGAATAGCATTTCAAAGGGAAATTTGTTTATTTTAAAAAACCCTTTAAAAAGTAATGAAGTCACTTACCAGAAACAAAGACCAGAAGCAGGTTTATAAAATCAATGCACAAGAATTTAGGGAGCTGATTCTGGTGTATGAAGACAATGGATAAAAATACTTTTCAGAAGTTGCTATAAATTTAAGCAAATCTACTGAAAAAAATGAGAATAAGAGGAAAACTATTAGTGATTTATTCATCTTCAAATACTAGTTTTCATATCAGATAATAATGATATAGTTATTGAATTCAAAAACATATTTAGTTTTGGCAATTTCTTCTATGGATTAAATAAAATGAAGTTCATGTAGCTTCATTGATATCCTAAATATCCACCATCTTCTTTATTAGATATTTATATCAATGTATAATATTTATTAAGTCAATCTGTTTTATATCATTCTCTAGGAGACTTATTTGAAAATTACTGCAGCCATGATGACCTGGTCACCTTTGGAAGGTTTTGTTATGGAGTCACTGTCATTTTGACGTACCCAATTGAATGCTTTGTGACTAGAGAGGTAAGCACAATACCTTCCAACACTTTATCTAGGGGCTCTCTCTGCTACCTTTAATTTAGAAAGATTTGTAAACAATCTGAATCTGCAAATTCCCAAAATGTTCTTTTCAATCAGTTTAAAGATAAACTTATATTCAGTGTTTACAAGATGTATTTTTTAAGTTAGATTTGGTTTTGCTTATATTAGCATAAGTGTAAATATTTACACAACTTCATTCCAAAATGAATGTCAATCTTTAATAGAGCCAAACTAAGTTTTTAAAAACAAACAAAAAACATTCTTACAAAGAAATTAAGTACTAAAGTTTAAAACATGTTTTACAAAATTATCTTTTTGCTAAGATATTTTATAAGTCAACATGTATTAAAGGCACCATAGGACAGATTCTGAACAGTTTTCTTATATTTTAAAAACAAAAATATCTTATTTCCATGGAAAACCAAAATTCCATTTAAACCATTCATTTTATGGATATATTTTATATGTTTATATAAACTTATTTGTATTTATATACCATATAAAAGAATATAAATAGTATTGTGTATATTTCACTTTTTAAATCAACTCCAAGTTATATTATCTAGCCCACCTGGATTTGTGGAGGAAGATTAGGTGAAAGAGAACTAGTCCTCTTTGTATAAAATTTAGAGAACATGGCTTGTCCGGAGTTCTTTATGGAAATTAGCTAAAAATCCACTGTACCAGTTAGCAAAAAAACATGATCCTACTTCACAGTGGTTCTTTCAGGAGTCACACTGAAAAGGGATTAGTTTTGGGATCTATTCCGAGGGGCTGTTTACACAGTGCACCATGTGAATGGCTCCAATGTGTGAATTGAAACTCCTACAGAGCTTTAAGCACACTAACAAGGGGTAGGCTTCTAGGGGCAAAGCTGTGCTCACCTTCTGCCAAGGCTGCGGACCAGGAGCAGCACAGGGACATGGGATAAGGAAATGTTCAGCACCATGTAGGTCCTCTATAGTTAGCACTTGTCTTCACCTGCAAATGTGTAGCTCACTGGTCAGTTCTCCACCTTGAATATAATGACCTAGACTGAACTTTATGTTGATTTTTCAAACCTAAGAGCCTTTAGAATTTTGCCGAGTAAAGTCGGAGGCAGGAAATGGTTTTGTGTTAGCTTCTCCCCAGTATTTTAGGTTCAGATCTGATCTCTAGATGAGCAGTAACAGATGGTCAGCCTCAGATGGTTTCTGGTGAACTGTCTGTGGACAGTCTGAGTCATTCCACCTGTGCAGCTACGTCTTCAAGACTTGGAACTTGTATTTCCTTTCTAGCTGCCACAACAGGAAGACAGAACTAAATCAAGATCTCTGCCATCAGAACAATTACTAGGCAGAGGAACCTTACATATACCTCACCCACTCACTTCCTTTCTCTTTTTCTTTTTCTACACGCACACACACACACACAAATATACAGTTGGTAAAAACATAATCACAGCCATTTCCAGTTACAGGTAAAGCAGCCGGCTGCACACAAGGTTGTCCAAAAGCCTGCTCACTATCCTGCCCCTCTAGTGACTTCTACAATTAGAATTCTGTCACAGAGGCCTCTATAGAAATGAATCTTAAGCAAGTTAATATTTGGAAAGACATTACCAATTGCAAAACCATAAGTGAGTAAAAGTCATTAGTATCCCCAATACATTATTGCCAAGGTTACAGTGGCATCCCTCTATGGAGAATGTTACTTATTTAGGACGTTTACTTATCACACCTTAGAAAGCTGGCTTTGTGAAGGTTCCCCACCCTCTGGCGATCCCCTACTATTTCCAATTCTTGCTTCATTTTTTTCCTTTTTTTGGTGGCACAGTCACCATCCTGTTCAGACTGTCTTGTCTTTGTCCTTCAAAGGTTTCATTCCTGTTCTTACCTCATTGTTCTTTTTTACACTGTTGCATCAGTTTATAATTGTGCTCTAAATCCTATCCATGTTGCCAGCCTCAGGAGAGGGTAGGGCAAGCACATTTCAGTAATGCTGTAAAGCCAATTATTTTAAGACAGACAGAGCTAGATAAATAAAGCTGCTTCTAGTTCTAAGTTCTATTTGATCTTTTTTTATCCATACCCAAATTGATTACTATTTGTTTCATGAGATTGGTTGGATCTCTCCAACTAGAATAGGAATCATCTAGACATTTTCCCTTGGCCAACATATCACAATATAGGACATAATAAATAGTTAACTGTTGATTGATTTCCTAATCTAAGTATCAGTGGAAAATGGTGATCATCTTTTCTCCATTTATGTTGAGGAAAGGCAAAATAGATTAAACTTATCAAATAGGATTTAGATTACATAAAACTAATTTCCTGTCAGTAAAGTATATTACACACCCATTATTATTAGAGAAAATTATGGTAACTCCTTTCTTAGTGGTCATTCAAATAATCTCAGTAGCATCTGTGGATTGTCTTAGTGGTAACCTTGTTGGTCTCAAGGAAGAATGATAGCAACTGTCAAAAGTCTTTCTTACACTTGAGAAATATATTTACATATTCCACATTAGTATGTTATGTACTGCCTGTCTAATAGTCCAACAAAGAATCCTTGTTATTAATGTGTGTATGTCTATGTGTAAGTACTTGGGAAAATGTACAACATTCATATGGTTTAAATTTTGATTGGCAGTGTGTTATATAGTCCTAAGTGCCATAATATGAAATATTCTCTTAATAAATCCTGCATGTGTCTGAAAATCCCTTTATAAATAATATGTTTATTTGGCAGGTAATTGCCAATATGTTTTTTGGTGGGAACCTTTCATCACTGTTTCACATAATCGTAACAGTGGTTATCATCACCATAGCCACGATAGTGTCATTGCTGACTGATTGCCTTGGAATCGTTTTAGAACTCAGTGTAAGTACATTTAAAGGTTTACTCCTTTCGTTCTAAACATCCCTTTAAAAATGATGTTTGCATTTAACATAAGATGTGTTTTCCTTAAAAATTCACTTTCTGAAGTAAATTTAAAATGTGTTTGTTTTTTAATAGTAATTATTTATAATGATGATATTTTTAAAAATCTTTCTTTTTGAAAGAATTACATAGATCCTCCTTCCCCCGACCCCCATTAATCTCTTTCTATAGTGATGGTATTATGCACTTTACGGGACTCTAGTTTTAGAATAGTGGTCCTCCAATGGAAGAAATTTTTCCCTTCCTTCCCCACGGGACATTTAGCATTGTCTAGATATATTTTTACAATATATTTTTATTGATTTCACAGAGGAAAGGAGAGGGAGAGAGAGAGATGGAAACATCAATGATGAGAATCATTGATAGGCTGCCTCCTGCCCTCCTCCCCCTACTGGGGATGGAGCCTGCAACCTAGGCATCTTGACCAGAATTGAACCAGGGACGCTTCAGTCCTCAAGCCAACGCTCTATCCACTGAGCAAAACCAGCTAGGGCTAGAGACATATTTGATGTCACAACTGGGTAGGTAGATGTTACTGGTCTCTAAGTGCTAGAGGCCAGTGATGCTGCTAAACATCCCACAATGCACAGGGCAGCCCCCATGTCAAAGAATTGTCCAATCCAAAATGTCTAAGTGGTTGAAGTTTAAACATCCAGGTTTAGGTCACTTTTTCATATTTTATTTCCTGTAATACATAGTTATTACTAAAAATAACTATAAATTAATGTGTCTGGAATTTCATTGCCAGGTAAAAATAAGTCTAGAGAATTTCATTAAAATACATGGAGAGAGTGATACCCATGTCCCACATTCACTAACAATGACCCAAGTTCCTTTTCTTTAAAACATTTTTTCTCTCTCTGAAACTTTCTCTTATAAAACCTACTGCTACCTTCCAAATCTGGGTCCTCATCATATCACATCTGAATTAATACTGGGTTTTTTGCTTCAGCTAGTACATATTTAACTTTTCCTTCCAATTTATCACCATCCTGCTTAAAAAACCTCCACTTTCCCATAAACTCTGTTGACTCTATAACCTGACCCTATGCCTTCCATGGAAAGTTATTTACCATTTACTCAAAATCTATCCTCATTTCTAGTCCATCTTATTTTTGGCCTACAAGTTATTTTATTATTTAGCTTATGTTTATTCTTTCTTATAATTATCATTTCCCTTTCATTTCTATACATTTCTGTACACAGATTTAAAGTTAGTGCAGCTTCCCATTTATTTATTGAATGGGTATATATTGAATAATCATTGTGTGCCACACAATAATGATATAACAATGGGAGGAAATCAAAAAAGATCCATGCTTTCATGGAGCTTACAACCTCACAGACAAACATGAAGATTCAGTTGCTATATAGGCAATAAAGAAGACAGAGGGAAGGAGATGAACTCCCAAGGACATGTTTGAGAAAAAAATTGACAGGATTTGGTGACAGATTCACTTAGGAGGACAGAGAGATAAAATGACTCCTGGGTTCTGTGGCATGGAACTAGGATAATGCTGTCATGTGGTGAGACGCGAATAATGCCTCAGGATCACAGCACTTAGCATTTAGTAGTCATGAATTACGGAGGGCTGACTTTTACAGGGGGAGCCCAAGTCACTATTCACTCACTCCATTGAGAGCTGAGGGGTAGGTGAAGGTATTATTGTCAGTGTCCAAAACACTCTTCCTTCCAGATGCCACTCAGATTTGAAGTTCCAGACAAAGGCAGCGGGAGATTCAGTCAGGAGCACACTATACGGGTTTCTTGTAGCAGAGTAGGTGGAATGTAGGGAGTAAATAGCTTCCCAAACCACAGATGGCTGGGGAACCATCTATTCGACCAGCAATGGAAAGAAAGCTCATGGGAGAAATGGGCAAAATTCAAAGTAACTTGCACCTACCTCCTCATTTTGCATAGGCCAAAGCCTAGTAGGTTCACCCCAAGTCATTTATTTTATTTTATTTTTTATTATCTTAAGTTTTACATATGTCTCCTTTTCCCCCAACTGATCCCCCCAACTACCCAGACAAGACCCCAGTGTCCCAGTGTCTGTGTCCACTGGTTATGCTAATATGCATGAATACAAGTCCTTTGGTTGCTTTCTAACTCCCCCCGCTCCCCTACCATTTGTCTCTGGATCTATTCATGTTCATCAAATTATGTTGATCATTATATCCCACATATGGGTGAGATCATCTGATATTTATCTTTCTCCAACTGGTTTATTTTGCTTGGCATATTGCCCTCCAGTACTATCCAGGCTGTTGCAAATGGTAAAAGTTTCTTCTTTTTTATAGCGGTGTAATATTCCATTGTATAGATGTACCACAGTTTTTTAATCCACTCATGTGCTGATGACCGCTTAAGCTGTTTCCAAATCTTAGCTATTATAAATTGTGGTGCTATGAGCATAGGGGTGCATATATCCTTTCTGATTGGTGTTTCTGGTTTCTTGGGATATATTCCAAAAGTGGGATCACTGGGTCAAATGGAAGTTCCATTTTTCGTTTTTTGAGGAAACTCCATACTGTTCTCCACAGTGGCTGCACCAGTCTGCATTCCCACCAGCAGAACACAACGGTTCCTTTTTCTCCACATCCTTGCCAGTACTTGTTTGTTGATTTGTTGAGGATAGTCATTCTGACAGGTGTGAGATGGCACTGCATTGTTGTTTTGATTTGCATCTCTCAGATGATTAGTGACTTTGAGCATGTTTTCATATGTCTCTCGGCTTTCTGTGTCTTCTTTTGAAAAGTGTCTACTTAGGTCTTTTGCCCATTTTTTGATTAAATGATTTATCTTTCTTTTGTTAAGTTGTATGAGTTCTCTGTAAATTTTGGAGATTAAACCCTTATTTGAAATAGCATTGGCAAATATGTTTTCCCATGCAGTGGGCTTTCTTGTTGTTTTGTTGATGGTTTCTTTTGCTGTGCAGAAGCTTTTTATTTAGATGTAGTCCCCTTTGTTTATTTTCTCCTAGTCTCCATCGCCCTAGGAATTGTGTTGGTAAAGATATTGCTACAACATATGTCTGCTATTTTGCTGCCTATGGAGTCTTATAGGATTTTTATGATTTCCCATATTACATTTAAGTCCTTTCACCATTTTGAGGTTTTTTTCTGTGCATGGTATAAATTGGTAATCTAGTTTCATTTTTTTGCATGTATCTGACCGACCAAATTTCCCAGCACCTTTACAACCTAAATCATTTTATGTTCCAACCTTGATTTATGTAAATGGAAAGCTGCTATCTTAATGTACTAATGTATACACTGAGTGGCCAGATTATTATGACCACCTGACATTTGTAGGCAAATTAGCTATAATTTCGTGCTGAAGTTTCTAAAGGGCCAGATCATTATAAACGTCTGAATAGCACAACATGGATACCTAAGTATCCTTGCTGATCAGGTTCATCCTCTTATGGTGTATCTCAATGGAGGTGGCTTCTTTCAACAAGACAAGGTGCCATGCCACGGTGCTTGTATTGTGCATGAGTGCTTTCAAGAACATGAGGGAGACTTTACCTTGCTTAGGTGGCCCCCACAATCACCAGATCTCAATCCATTTGAGCATTTGTGGGACAAAGTTAAAAGAGCCACCAGGCAGCTGGTTCCTCAACCATCAAATCTCACAGAACTGGACAGTGCTTTTCATCAGGCATGGTGTCAGATTCCTCGCATCACCTTTCAACATCTCGTGGAGTCAATGCCAAGAAGAATCACTGTAGTATTGAAGGCAAAAGGTGGCCCAACGAAGTACTGATGGGGTGGTCATAGTAATCTGGCCACTCAGTGTATATTACCTTGTATCATGTACTGTTTAGACTGTCCATAAGCAGTCTTTCCCTATCCTATCTAATAAAAGAGTAATATGCAAATTAACCATCACTTTGAGAGAAAGATGGCGGCGGCTGGGGCAAGACACTTGTGTTGTAGCCATGGTGATGATGCAGGGGGCCTGCCCCAGCACACTGGAAGATGACCTCTGGGCCTGCTTGGTTGCAGCTGCCACTGGGGTGCTGGGCCCCCTGCAGGCCAGGTCTCTGCGCTTCAGACCCCAGCGGGCTGCCTCTGGGGTCTGGCCTGCAGGAGGCCCGGAAACCCAACAGCTCTGAGCCCTGCCTCAGCGCTGGGGCCACTGGGTTCCAAAGCATGGGGACACAGCCTGCAGGGTGCCTGACACCCCAGCCGCTCTGAGCCCCACCTCGGTGCTGGTGCCACTGGAGTCCGAAGCACAGGGACCCAGCCTGCAAAGAGCCTGGCACCCCAACAGCTCCGAGCCCTGCCTGGAGCTAGGGTTGGAGGATCAGAGACACAAATCTTCAAGTGGGACCGGCACCCGTCAGCTCCAAGCCCCAGAGCCGCAGAGAAGCTGGGCCACGGAGCTACAGCAGAGACACAAATCTGCAGGAAACCTGTGGAAAGGGAGATAAACTATCATAACTTTATCTCCCTTTCCACAATATGAGAAAACTGACCCTGATTTATTTAGTGATATGGCCCACACCTTTCTATAAGCACAGTGTATGTTATGACCACTCCCAGGAAGGTCTGGTCAGAATACTGTCTCCAGGGAATAGCACTACTGTGGCAAATCATCTAAGAAAGGAAACAAGCTTTTGTTGGGTTTATTCTGAAGGTCAGAGAACATGCCACCCCAACATATGCTGTGTTGTTATATTGATGATCTTGAGCTGCAGATGCTTGAAAAATAGCAAATGCAAGGAGAGGCTTTCACTAAAGTCTGCCTAAAATCGGACCCCCCCAAAAGGTTCCCTCAATGGGAAAAGTGTCATCAGCCAGTGAAGACTGACTCCTGTCATAGACTAGAAGTTGACATCATACCCAAACTTTGTTACAAACTATCTCCCTCACCCCCATTCATCTTTCCTAAAACTCGTGTACTCTCCTCTAAGAGGCCTAGATATCCCATCCCCTTTCCCTAGGAAGAAGGTATTTAAATCTGGATTCTAAACCACCTTGGAGAGTTATTCATTTTCCCCTGGGATCTCCCACATATACATGAGGTACACATGTTAATGAACTTTTGTTTTTCTCTTGGTAATCTGTCTTTCATTACAAGGGCCTCTGGTAAGAACTCAGAAGGGTAGAGGAACACTATTTTTCCTCCTCCATAATTCTATCTCGGGAAATCAAGTCCCAGGCTGAATAGTGAGTTTGGCTCAAGTGCCAAGCAGTCCCGGCTGAGGGGAGGAAAGCTTCTAGAGGGAAATCAATGATATTGGCATCAAAGTAGGACAGAGGGCACACGCATGGTTGCTGGTGGGAGTTTAAAGTGGTTCAACATTTTTGGAGGAGGATTTGGAAAAATCGATACAAATGTTCAAGGTGCATCCAAGAGTCTTCTTCTAGGAATCTCATCTACTGAGATAAAGCACCAGTGCACAAGCCCTGGTCAGAACCCAGGATGCTAATGCAGACTCCCCTTTCACAATAGGAAAACCTGCTAACAACCTGCATTTTTAAGACAAGGTGGCATCTATACTAATAAAAAGGTAATATGCTAATTAGACTGAGCATCTTGCAGATAAAGCCATGGTGGCAGGGCTGAGGCAGAGGCAGTTACAGGTTATCAGGCAGGCAGAGAGCATTTAGGAGGATCAGGCCAGCAGGGGAGAGTCCTTAGGGGAATCAGGCCAGCAGGTAGGTGAGCAATTAGGAGCCAGCAGCCCTGAGGGTTCCCTGATTGGAGAGGGTGCAGACCAGGCTGAGGGACACCCCCCCCCAAGTGCACAAATTTTTGTGCACTGGGCCCCTAGTCAAATTATAAGCTCTTTGAAGACAAGAATGAATTTAGCTGCCTTCTCCATCCTGCGCATGGAAGATGCAGTGCTAAGATCACAGAGCTCAAATTGCTACATGGGTAATTGCTCCTTGGGGACCACAGTTTAGGAACTATTTCTACAAGTGCTCCTGGACATAAGGGACATTTTTCAGTGTAGCACCAAGGAATTGTTACAAAAAACTTTTGGTGCCCTAGCCAGGAAGCTCAGTTGCTTAGAGCATCCTTCTCTGATATACTGGCATTATGGGTTCAATCCCTGGTCAGGGCACAAATAAGAATTAACCAGTGAGTGTGTAAATAAGTGGAAAAATAAAGTTATGTTTCTCTTTCTCTAAAATTAATCAATAAATAAAAATTTTTGAAAAATTGTTGGTGTTGACAGTAATAGTAATCCTTCAGCCAGGCTGAGGAGATGATCAACATAATAATTACCAGCTCTGTTATTTATTTCACGACCTGTTTCATTTGAGTTCTCTTTTTTTTTAATATTGTAGAATTTTGATATGAGAGAAAATATGTTTATCAACTGCCTGACCACTCACCACATCTTGATAGCCTAACAATTTTTTTATACTCTTTCAGTTCACCAAGCCATACACATATTACTTATTCTTTAGGAATGATTTATTTTTGTAAATTCAACCATTACTTTCTATTAATTGCTAATCTCCCTGACACTTGCACAACAAATAGTAAATATTCAATCCATTAAATATTCTCTATTGTACTTACGTTGAAAATTTTTTGTGGTTCAGACAGAATTCTGGTATTGTAATCAGAGAAAAATATTCAGTGAATATCCATTATAAAGTCAAGATCTGAGCTGGCTGTAGGAGACTTTTTTTTTTTTTAATTTAAAACATGCTTGTAGGTCCTTAGATTTTAAAAAACCTGGTTATATAGACATTCATAAAAAACAATTAAAGAAGAATGCTAAATTCTCTGTTATTATCCAATAAACCATTACACTAGTTTTAAAGCACTTTGTATGTTAATGAAATCTAAGATCTCCTTCTCTCCCAGACCACCTGAGCAAGGTTTCCCAATGCAAAGCCTTTTGGTGCGCACAGTAGCATAGTTAGGTCTTCACTCAGCTCCCCTTTGTGTGGACATCTGTGATGTTTAAGAGAGTCACCCCAGGTGTCATTCTGTCAGTAACTAACGCAGGTGGGATCATATGTCACTAAAGCTTCTGTGTTCCGCTTCAGAACAACAATGTGAGCTAATATGTATTGTATGCTTAATCTGTGCCATGCATTTTGCATACACTATCTTCCTTCATCTGCATTAATTTTACAGATGAAGAAACCAAAGGCACAAAGTGATTAAATAGGTCACTGTGTTTACAACATTTGAACACAGGTTTCCAGACCTAAAGTCCACATTTTTAATCATTACACTAGTCTGAGGTTTCCAAAGTATGGGCTCTAAATTATGTAAAATACATGTGTTCATTTCTCTATTCATTTTTTTTAGTTAAAAATCTATGCATTGAGTTTGCCAGTAAGAGTAATCCATAATATATAGGATAGATTTTAATAAAGGTTTAAAATGAATACCGTGAGATGAAAAAAAATGGAACTAAAAGCTTTTCATCTAAACTAATAATTTTTAACTAATAGACTTTATCTTAGTTAATAATTGTAATACTTTAGGAATTATTTTCTATTGTGGCTTCTGAATCATCACTAAGAGAACAATGATCTTCACAGATGAGATGTATAATAGAATCAGACCTTCAATTTATAAAGTTATTGAAATGCTACTTAGTATGATAAAAAAAATGGATAAGGTATTCAGGGTTATATTATTTGTTTAATAAAAAACAAAACCTCATTTATAACTTAGATTCCCTTTAATTTCATAGTTTTCAATGGCAATAGACAACAATGACAAGTTTTTCCAAAGCAAACTCAACCTTGGCTTTATTTTTTATTTTTAAAAATATATTTTATTGATTTTTTTACAGAAAGAAAGGGAGAGGGATAGAGAGTTAGAAACATCGATGAGAGAGAAACATTGATCAGCTGCCTCCTGCACACCTCCTACTAGGGGTGTGCCTGCAACCAAGGTACATGTCCTTGACTGGAATTGAACCTGGGACCCTTCAGTCAGCAGGTCGACGCTCTAACTGGGTAGGGCCTCATCCTTGGTTTTAAAGGATTCATCTTAGAAGCAAATAAAATAAATGTAAGTCCTATTCTTGGTAGCATATCACACTGATGCTGCCATGGAGAAAAGAGGCATCTGTGTTAATTGGGCCTTAGGGGTTCCCGC
>PVJC01019603.1:0-30042 GCA_004026665.1 Murina feae
GAGAACCCCGGGATGCCCTGGCTCATGCTCACCACACCTTCAGAAGCGCAGGGGAGAACCCAAGCGAGTCTGGCTGCCTTGTGCTGCTCCCGGAAAAACAGATTTCCATGTTCTTAGGCAGTGGAATAGTCTGTTTGCCATTCAAATAAACATCATGAGCCTCATTACTCCTTTTATGAAATCAGTATGCCGCAGGATGAGGTTACAGTCTCATAAAAGGCAGGCTCTCCAGACCTCCTTTCTCAAAGCAGCTCCAGACCCAGTCCCATCTCCAATGCGTTATGTGAACAGACACACAGGCAGAGATGAGGGTAACAGAGGCTACATGTGTCTGTGGCTGGAAGGGAGAGGCGGAGACACAGGAAGTCACTGGTGTCTTCTCTTTGATTTACGCCCTTGAGGTCTAAGCAGGCAGGAACTTTCCTGGCAGGCTTTATATTTATGCAACGAATTACTGCTTATTTGCAAACTCTCATTGTTGTCATCTGTTGGATAATTGCTAGAGGACCAGGGTGTGGAATTATTCACTTTTTTGGAAATAGATTAACATAATTGCATATGTAATTATGAAAGTGAGTTATTGGCACAGGCAGCTACGCCTAAAGGAAGTTTCTCAAGGACTAAAAATCCATTAGGTACCCTCCCATGTTCCATGCCTCTTCTCTTTCCCTGCGCACTGCCCTCTTACCTCAGTTCAAAGAGGGAATTATTCTTGGCCTTTTGCTTTTCACCTTCTCTGCCCTGGAGATGTTGGAACCTGGGCCAAGTTGTGGCAACGTGAGCTGGTATGAAGCTCCTCTCTCCCCAGGTAGTTCCTGAAGTGGATGGCCATCTGTCCTTTCTGAGAACATTATCCTGTAGAACTTGTGTTTATACCATCAGGTTTGCTGCTCCACACACTAACGATAGGTAAGCATAATTGGCCTCCCTCTACATTATTCACATAGTGAGTTACATCAAATACAGGGCAAAAATCTCCTGGCAAACTTAACTGGAAAAAAAAAATCCCAGGGTAGACTTATCTTCAGGTTCAGCTACCTAGCAACCATTAGGAGAAGCCATTGGGAGCTGGCTCCCTTCTCCCCATCTCTTGTCTCTGGTATATTGGATCCATTCTCAGGCGAACTCTCCCGCCCTGGGGTTGAGATGGGTGCCCACAGCACCAGGCCTTTCTCCTATCCTTTTAGCCACTTGAGCAAAAGATGCATTTTCTCATTTCAACGGGTCCAACAAAAGTCCTAGAATTGTCTCAGTTTGCTGTGATTGGGTCTTGTACTTAGCCATAAATAATCACTTTGCCTGGGAGAGGGGAGGAGGGAGGAGGGAAAGGTTCTGATAGGTAGGTCAAGGTCACATTCTCCTTCTGGAGTCATGGGTAGAGTCACTTCAGATGAACAATATGAACTGAGAGTGGAATCATTCCAACATGGAATGATTCTCCAAAGAATAGGAGATAGCACACCTAGGAAAGATGGGGCAAATGCTAGGCAGAAAAAAACAGCTCCTTTCCCCTGTCCCAGCCCTGATGACAAGGCAAGAAGGAGAAAGACAGAATCAGGGATGAAGGGGAAAGTGAAGCTCTTACTGAACACTCAGAAAAAGCAGGATGAATGCCAAACCCTAAAAAATGATCTGTCAGGCCATCAGACGAATGCAGCCAAACCCCTAAAAAATGATTCGTCAGATGAGTGCTCCAAAACTGCTTTCTATTGCTGGGTTTGATTGTCATCTGACCCACAGGCTTCAAGAATGTTTCCTCCAGTAAATGCAGTGCAGTGCTTAATTCGTCCAGATAGTTCCACATAAAAGAGAAAGACTAGAGACGGGGATAATATATCTCTTTTGAGATCATGCATCATGGTCTCTTGGCGGCTCCCCAACTTCCTATGGGTTTGGATGTATGCATCACACTCCCTTCAGAGCTACACATGCAGTTGTGTTTGTCTTTCTCTGAGAACGTGGACAATCCTCCAGTGATTCCTCCACAACTCCCAGGAGGTGGCATCACAGTGGACATACTAATAAATAGCAATTAGTCTTAAAGAATGTAACTGAGGTTGCACCAAAAACAGAGTGTGCATTACATGTTAGTGTATTTTGTACAGCTTTGTTTTTTTATGAACATAATCTATAAATGTTGGGAAAGTGGTGATAAGTTGCCTCATACCCATCTGGAGGAAGCAGACTTTAAGGATAGAAAAGGGCCTCTGGACATTCTTGAATATTTGTAAGACGGAGAAGAGCATGTAAGACATTATGGAATCAGGAATAAGCAATAAAAGTTTAGAACAGGAAGAAAAACAATAACAATAATGATAGCCTGTCTTTATCAGACACTTACCGTGCCCAGGCACTGGGCTAAGTGAGTTACAGATATTCTAATTTAACCCTCCCAGCTACTCAGTGAGGCAGGTTAGCGTTACTCTCCCAATTTTACCGATGAGGAAACTGAGTCTATATTATAGAGGACAGCAGCTTTCCTAAGTCACAGGTCCATTAAATGGAAGCCATAAACTATTTGCGCCTAAATCCACTGCTATTTCATCTCACTTCTTAAAGTTTGTAGCAGGGTCTGTACTGGTGGTTAAGATTGCTGCTCCACTCAAAGTTGGCTGAGGCCTAAACACAGGCACACCCAGAAGTGGAAAAGGAGAGCAGGAGAGGCCCCCACAGAAGTAGATAAGAGAAGAGGTCTGATGTTGAGACCTTCAGAGACAAAGAAGACCATCCAGTTTGAACAAAAACCCAGGATCCCAACGGGCAGAGAGGAGCACAGCCTCTTATCAAAGACTAAAGACAAAGAGGTTCTATTAGCACCAGGAAGGTCCGTCAGTAAAAGAAGGCACCCAGCCTTGGTGTCTTCACCAAGATTCAGGGATAGGACTTCATTTCCTTGAAGGAGTTTAATGGGTAGGGGAGAAGCTCAGGCCTGGAGAAAGGGGAGAGGTAATGCTAATACTACCTTATAATAGAGGAAGACTCTGTCCGTTACACGGTGCTTTTCCACACGTCTTCTCCCAAAAACCCTATGAGTGAAGAAAGTAAACATGAAAATGTCTTACTCAAATCCACTGGCAAAGCCAGAACTTAAACTCAGGAGTTTTGACCCTAAGCCTAGGACTCCTGTTTACCATAGTTCAGCTGAGCCAACCATCACAACAGAAACTCATCTACTGGAGCTGGTGTCCAAGATGGGAACGTAGTCACTAGGCAACAGGGAAGATGCGAGTTGGTGGGGGAGAAAGATCCGTGGCTGAAACTCAAATAAGAAGTTGAGTGTGTTTTTCTCACTTGGCAAGTGTAAGTCCCACTCAGTTTAAAGAAAAGATGACTCCTGTTCCCACCAGGGATCTAGCATTCATTTCATAAGAATGATTTCAAGTGCCTCCCATGTGCCAAGCACCGGGAAGTCAACAGTGAAGCAGTAATAGTCCTTCCATTACGAAGCTCAAAGTTGATTGGGGGACATAAGAGAAAACAGACAATTGAAGACAGTGGTCAGCAATTCCTCAGAGGCAGAGCTTTTCCATAAGCAAGTACAACATCTGCACTTCATGAAAGATTTTCCATGATCTTATATAATTTCACCACATAAATTTTTAACCAATTATGACTTAATCTTCGAACATTACTGACATTGCTCAGTAGGTTCATAAGAGGGGCATCTGACTCAGAAATAGGGGTCAGGAAAAACCCTTTCTTGGCCTCTGAGCTTTTCTACCCAGTACCCTGCAGTTTTTCAACTGCCTCATATATAGGGTCATCATCTCTCACTGTCCCCTTCTCTCCACTTGCCCACCTCCAACTCTTCCTTCAACACTTCCTCACTGACCCCTCATCCAAATCCTGTACCTCAAACAGGAATCCATGGCACTTAGCATTGAGCATATGTGCCCTGGCTTGTTTTGCTTCGCCTTTTTGTCTACCAGGCTAGGTGGTAAGTCTTTGGGGTAGACATTGGGGTACCTACCTTTTCATAAATGCTTGGTATTTGGGGGATCATTTAGCATAGGCACCAACCAAGGAGTGAGGTGGCCCTCTAGGCTAGGTTAACATTAGGAGTTGCATCCATCCAAATTTACCTGGAAAGCTATAGTACAAAGAGAAAGATAAGAGGATTATTTTTTAAGTAAGCATTTAGCTTCTAAAAGCAGTTCTGATTACCTATCCCCAGCAAATGAATGGTTCCCTGAAGCCATTTCTTGCTACTGGAAACAGCACCCAGAGAAGAACAAGTGCATCTAACTGCAGTTTTGCTCCCCATCTTGATTCTCTGTGAGATTATTTTTCTAAGTGGTGGGGATAAAAGGTAATTAACAATTTAATCCATTTTTGTTGTTGTTGCCACTCTTTTTAAACCCCAGCTCAGCGTGTTGCATGCTTACAAATGACTCTAAGATTGCCAAAACTCCAAGGGGTATTTTTCAGCTTCTGGTTTTGCCAAATTGTACTTAATCAACTAAGTAGAGAATTCCCCAATGGGATGTTAGGGGAGGATAAGTATGTTGTAAATAAAACGATTAAGGGGCTAGTTCACACCTCATCAAATTGCTTAACCACCTGATAACAGTTAACTACATACATTCCTCATAAAATGCACTGGGCAGGGAGGCAAATTAGGATCCAGTTTTTCTGAAATGGGACGCACGTCCCCTCGAACAGAGGTCTGGCATTACTCTGCCGAGGGCTGGATTAAACTTGTACAGTATCACCTTGTTGGTCAGGAAGATATCTACATAATGCCTCTCAGAGGGGAGAGCAGGGTCAGATCCAGAAATCCCATTAGGGAAGGCAAGTTTCCCTTCATAATTGCAACCTTTGAGTCACGGGAGTAATATAAGATCTTAGGATCTTCTTACCCCACTTTTCCTCCAATGCACTTTCACCCATACCACAGCCTTCTCTCTTATGAGAAGAAAAGCACATATTAGTTTACAGATGGAGAAACCAAGGCACAGATAAAGTAAAGAAGTCCAGCCAGGTGACCTGGCAGAGGTCAGGCTAAAACGCAGCAGTGTGACCTGAGGTCCATGTGGACCAGAGCCTGTGTGGTTTCCTGGACTTGAAATTGTAACCCCCACCCCAGTGACTCATTGGGGCAACCTATTCATTTTCAGGGTTGAAGATAAGGCCTGAGACAGTGAAACGACTTGTCTGAAACTCCCTGGGATGGGGTCCCTTCTCCATTCTACAGCTCTCCCTAACACAAAGCCACTTGCAGAGACTCCATTTTTTAAGATGTGAAGGTGATCAGGGATGGTGGCAGAGATTTCAGTCTGTTTTCCAGGTCACTTCTCTCTTCAAAGTGAGCAGTTGGGATAGCGTGCACCAATACGTAGAGGATGTAAATGGAGCACAATGATGCAGAAATCTAGTGGATGACATTTATTCCCATGGAGCAGCGGCTGCACCCCTAAGTGGCTATGGGGGCAAGTGGGGACTGTCAGGAGAGAAGCAGGCAGAAGGACAATCTAAGCAGAGCTATGTCCCTACCTCCAGGGGGTGGGGGAGGGCAGCTCCCACTGTTACCACCTTAAATGAAGGTAAGGCCTGCGTTTGAAGGAAAACAGGAGAGCTGCGTTTTTATGTGAAAGCCCTCCATGTTTAAATGTCAGCAACTACCTGAAGGAAATGTTAAACACCACGTAAGCCTATACACTGTCACTCTATGTGTGTATATCCACATGGACCTACACGTTGCACCTCTGTTAGAGGATTTCCTGCCCTGACACCTACTTATACAGAGTGGGATGCATAGGTAGGGTCCATGGCTCTCAGACATAAATTTTGAATTTGTTTACAGATTTGTTTACTCGCTCATTCTAGATCTTTGGACAATTACCTTGAACTCCATAGAAAAGATACAGTATTATTTTTTTAAGTGATTGAGACTTCAACAAGTATTGAGGACTTTTGTGAAGTTGGTCTTTTTGTTTGTTTATTACTGTTTCTTTATTGCTGAGCCCTGCAAGGGGAGGAAAGGCAGGAGTAATATACCCATTTTACAGATGAGGTCACTGAGGCTCAGAAACAGTTAGGTCGCCTGGATCATAAGTCCATGAAATGCCTTGTTTAGTTCAAGCCCAGTCTAGTGCCTCTGAGCCCCACACTCTCCCCACTACGCAGAGGTGCACCCTGAGATCCCTCCAGACCAGAAACCCTAGAACACCTTGAGTTCCTCAGGGAGGCCTAGGCCGCATCTCTCCTGAAGTTCAAAGGCATGCTGGCATGGGGAAAATGGTAAATACATTTTATTTAGTAATCAGAGGCTCAGTGCACGAATTTGTGCACCTTGAAAGGAACTGTGGGCTGTGAGGCTGCTGTGGCATAGGGGCAGGTCTTAGAACATCCTCTGTGCCCCTGTCCAGCCCCTCTTGCCATGGCCCCTGGTCTCTTGTCTGCTAGAAGCCCTGCTCTTGCTGCCACCACTCTCACAGGCTGACAGCACCAGCCCACTCCCACCTGCTGACGTCTCAGAGCAATTGGAGCCAGTGCCAGCAGCAAGTGTGAGCTGCAGCTGCTGCCCCTATTGCCCCTCCAGAGCAGGGGGAGGGGGAGAAGCCCTCAGGGGTGATCAGAGCCAGCAGCCACCACTTGTATCTGCTGACGGTGCCAAGTGATTGGGGCCAGTGCTGGGCACTGGCAGTAGATGCTAGCGGCGGCTCTGGCAGCAGCTCCAGCACTGGCAGCAGGTGCAAGCAAGGCTGGCACCTGCAGCACACGGGAGCAAAGAATTTTCAGGAACCACCAGAGGCTCGTCCTAATGACAACGACCAGCACCCCACCTTAGTCTGGCGCCCCCGCTCACCTGCTCCACTATCCCACCGCAGCCTATGCTCACCATGTTCCACGCTCTGCCACCTGCTGCCAACAACCCACCATGTTCCACGCCTGCCCCCCTGGTGGTCGGCACATGTCATAGCTACCGGTTGTTCAGTTGTTAGGTTGCTCAGTTGTTCTGCTGTGTGGTCTATTTTATATATAAAGATGGCTCCTTCATTTTAAATCACTTCAGCATTTACTTTTAATTAATCCCTTTAAATTAGATGCCTCCCACTAATAAATATTTGCTTTTCTATGATATGCTTTTATTTAAATTATTAAAGCTTCAGCTACGTGACTGATTTTAAGAATCAAGATTTTGCCGTGCTGATAGTAGAATGCGTGGATAAAATGGGAAAGCCATCTCATTATTGGTACACATGCCAGCACCAAACATGACGAAGAGCAAGGCAATACTGAGAAACAGAAGTGAGTGTGGCTGTGCAGTGCTCTCTGAATTGCTCAAGGAATAAATCAATAAATCAGTGAATTAGAGAAAAAATGGATGGAATAACATCTGAAGGAGCTCACTCATAACAAAAGCTTGTCTTACTGCATCATTTTTAAAAGCACTTATCGGTGGCTCCAGACCCACACATTCGTTTGCTAAAGGGAGTAGAGATGGGGGCATAGGAGTAGACAAAGAGAAGAAGAAGTAATGATGAGAGGCATTTCATAGTGCCAATCAGTTTGAGCTATAACAAGCCCTGATTTGCTAACTGCTCAATTTTACCAGCATCAAAGGCAAGATGGAACCCGGGGAGGCTGGGCTGACAGTCGGACTATAGTACAACAGAAGGAGAAAGGACAAAGAATGCTCTAATTTCCATAAAAGGGAGATTGGAAAGTAACATGTTTGTAATGATGTTAATAACCAGCCTTTACCAGCCATGTAATGAGCAGCCACAGGATGAAGAGAGCAAGGCAGGACCGGGCAGCTCGGTACCTAAGACGCCCTTAATAACTTTTATTATTTGTTGAAAATCACTTTCACAATATAGTTCAGTCACCTTGGTGCTGTTACCCCATTTCATCAGCAGAGAATGAAAGCTGAATAGAATGTGATGGTTTATAGAGTCCGTCTTGATGCTGTCTCCAAAGGGTTCTGCCGAATAATGAGGGGGATTCTGGGTAGAAAGGCTGAGTAGGGCCAACAGCTGAGCCTTGTGTGCCCACCAGAACCAGCCTGGGCCTTTGGGACCTGCTTAGCACAGACAGGAGATGAGGTCCTGGAATTACTATCCTGACTTTGGTGAACATTATCATGAGGTGCTTCCAGCTCCACGATTCAGAGCCCAGCTGGCGTGGCTCAGTGGTTGAGCTTCAACCTATGAACCAGGGAGTCACGGTTAGATTCCTGGTCAGGGCACATGCCTCGCATTGTCGAGTTGCTGTCTTATGAAACTGGCCCCCCTACGCTGCCTGCCTGTTCGCTAGCCCTGGTCTGCTCTTGCCTGTCCAGTTGAAGAGGGATTTGAGGGCTGAAAGGCCACGGCAGTGAGAGGGGACAGCCAAGAATATTTAAGAGAGCGTTTTCTGGAACCCGATGTCTGGCTGGAGTGGGGGTGACAGAGGGAGCCTAGATTGCTGGCCTGGCTCATGTGGAGTGTGTCATGCTGGAGGGCAGCAGCTCTGGGGAGGGATGGTGGTTTCATTTTGTCCCTGTGAAGTTTCAGTGCTTCCAGAAGCTCTATGTGGAGTCATCCCCACAGGGAGGTCGTTCACGTCACTCTCCTGCTCCAGATCCTACTACATAAAAATCACACTCCTCACTCCCCCACTTGCTGCCAACAGGCACATTGCGAGTAGGGGACAAGCAAAAGAGATCAACGGCTGCATGGTGTAGCTTCGTGGCCATGCACATGACCTCCCTGTCGGTCAGCCTGGGCTTGATTCTGGGCCCTGCTACTTCCTGAGTGACCTTGGTCACCTTAGTACATCTCCCTGTCTTTCTCATCTGCAAACCTGAGATGACCATAGCACCTCTCTTGTGCCGCTCTTGTGAGGACCAAGCATGTTACTGTGGAGAAGATGCTCGGAATGGAACTGGCTGCTGTGCGCACTCGGGCAAGAGCCGCTGTGCGTGGCAGCCTTTGAACCTTGGCAAGTCTAAATCCAGCTTTTGAGGTTTGTTCCTGGGCACATCAGGCAGAGTAGCAGAACTCTTCCCAGCACAGATATTTCTGCTTCTGAATTACAGAGTAATAGAAATTGCTATGGCAGCGTGCACTCGGGTCTTAATGAAATTATGGTGTGAAGGCCCTTCCCGACACACACACACACACATATACACACACACACACACGAAGGTGGACATATATGTAAGACTCCTTCACTGTGGTCCTTGCCCTCGGTGAAGAGATGTTCTGATTACCTAACACCTTAGGTATTTATATCAAAATCCTCCGATTGCCCAGGCATAGAAATTAATGGCAGAGGAATGGGGGCAGGTAAAGATGTGGCCGCTCTATGATATCTGAATACCTTTGAATAAGACATAGGCATATCTTATCCATCAAATCTATGTATTACTCTAAAAATAAATAAAGCCTAAATTCATCAGGGAAAAACAACCCTCACGAACAGTGTGTTTTTCCTAGAATGTCCTACCTGTAGGCAAGTGACCTGGGGCAGACCACCGTGCAGGGCTTCTCCTAAGGGGCAGGCAACCCATCTTTGGAATTCAGGACCCTACACTCTTGAACGTGTGGGTCCTCCAAGTCTGACCTTGAAATTGAACTTGTCATCTCTTGCATGATAATTCAATAAAATCTTCAGTGTTTAGAATTGACATTCCAGGACTACTGTTGAGAGAGAGTAAGAGAGAGAGAAAGGGGGGTGGGATTTTAGTGGCCTAACAAGTTATGATGATTTGTTACTTTGGTTGCCATTCTCTTTATTTTATTTTTGTGTTTTAATTCTCACCCGAGGATATTTTTTCATTGATTTCTAGAGAAACTGGAAGAGAGAGGGAAAGACAGAGACAGAGAGAAATATCCATGGAGGAAAACACATCAATTGGTTGCCTCCTGCACACACTCCACCTGGGTCATGAGGCATGTGCCTTTGACTGAAATCAAACTTGGGACCCTTCACTCCACAGCCTGACACTCTATCCACTGAGCCAAACCAGCTAGGGTGTTGCCATTCTCTTTGAATAAAGTATCTTCTGAGGTTAAAAGACCATAGGATAAGTGTATACATGTATCACTCAATGGATTTCAGGATTTTGGAGGGCCACTCACAGCAGTTTGAACTTTCTAAGATTCCTTCTTTCTATATATTCTCATGTTACCCCTTTTCGTTCCCCTCAGCACCCACTTCAAAAATCTCACTCTCCCTCATAAAGAAAATTATTTTAGCAGGATCATATTTAGGGAATACCTCCCACTGTCTGATTGGATGAAACCTTCTTAAGGGACATTTTCCAGATAATATCTGCTAATGGGTTATCTAGGGTCCCATACTAATTACACATGAACTCTGTTCATAATTGAATTCTTGTTGGTGGTTACTGTTGTAAAACATGGCAGAAGAAATTAAATGTGGGTGATCAAAATTCTAAAACTGTCTTAAGCTGTTTCCGAAATGTCCTCTGAGCACTCAGTCACTCTCATTCCTCTTTCATTTTCTTTCCAAACATTTCCTTGATGTTAACAAGGGCCAAAGGCATCTGCTGATAAATCTCTTCCCACTCCAGTTCTTAGCAAAGAGCGGGAGTTCGGTCCTCATAATACCATGGGAAATGTGAGTGATGAAAGTGGCTTTTCTTTCTGAAATCATCTCTGTAACATAGTCCATCAAATGATCACTATATTTTATGATTAAAATCTGCAGAAATCACAGCTGTGTCATGTACAGTGCGGAGGGCTCTGCTAATCCCGGCAGCCACATTCACGCCTGGTGGAGGAAGAAGGCCTGTAACTGGAAATCTGACACGGGGAGGAATTTCCAAACAGACTGAAAGTATCTCTGGCCACATAAAGTGGGGGATTCAAGTGCCTGCAAGAATACTGTTGGTGCTGATCTTTTCTTAGCTTTGCCACGTTTGTGGAAGAATCAGAGAGGAAGGCACCAACGTCAGCTCCCCACTCAGTAGCCTACACGTGGCGTACCTGAGAGTAACGTGGACTTTCTGTCAAGGGGTCCAAGGACCTCTCTTAACGCCAGCGGTTTTATATCATGTTACTTCCTTTCATTTGAACCTCGAACTCGAACCTCACAGGCATTTGTTACCACAAAAGGAAACCCACAGAAGCTACCTTGGTTTTGCAGTGATTGGCGCGGGTGATGTTTTACAGAAATTAAGAGGAACAGGATTCTGCCCTTTGGGGACTTTTCCTCGTGGCTTTCACACTTTTTACTACGTATCTGTTTTCACACCTGCTAAACTCCAGCTCAGCCCTAAACGTTTTCCCCCTGTTATTCTTCAGCTTCCCCTGTCCATCCTCCTCAAGGGGGCTCATGGGATGGATGAAGCAGCAGTTCTTAAACGCAGGCTTGATACACATAGGTGAATCATGATCAGCTATTTATTGTGAAGATTTGTCACTTTTGATAACGTTACCACCAGTCACTTGAATCTCCTTGTGTTTTTGTTTCGGTTTGGTGAGTGGGAGGGAAAGGCATTCAGTTCCAGCAGGAGGTAGAGAAGTTCACATAATCCTAGCCTCTGCCTCTCTTGTGGTTCCTATGAAGGTCACCCATCATGTGTGTTCTGGTGGAGAACAGGTTGGGAAGCTCTGTGACAGAGGGGAACTGGCCATGACCTCTACCTCTGGAATGTGTTTCTCTATCCTCCAGCCCAGGTACTTGAAACTGTGGTGCTTGCACCTGGTTTTCACTTTTGACATTGTCTCCCTAAGACCTTTTATTTGAGACCAGGGGTATTGTATTTTTTAAACGTTTACAATAAGATGTTTCTAGATTGTTGTGTTCTGCTAGACCATCATAGAAATAATCCTTAAATGATTCTTGAATCACCAATTAGTCATGTTAAACTTACTAGTAAGTCAAGGCAATTAAATTTGAGTCTAAGATTTATTAAGCACCTACTATGTTTCAAGTGCCATGCAAAACAATAGAGATAAGACAGTATACTTTTATTCTTTGCAAAGAAGACAAACATAATAATCTGTGCACTGATCAAGTTTACAGTCATTCTGTGTTGGAAACAATCCAACTTTTTTTTTCAGCCCACTGCCTTCCCCGCTCCATCCATCCTCCTTGAAAAATTAGGGAGTAGTCTTACCTCAGCCACTGTGGTTGCTGGATCTTAATGAGAGTCCACTTTCTCTTTTTATTCCTCCACCCAGCTACCCACTTACAGCCCCTAAACACACCTGACCCTCTGTGGTTACTGGGGATGTTAATGTGTTTTCTCTTTATGTTAAACTCCCTTGAACACATTCAGTAGACCTTTATGGAGCACTTATGATGTGCAAAGGCCAGTGCTAAGCTCTGCGGGAGATATTTGACGTATGAGGCTCACTTCCTACCTTCAGGACGCTTGTGCTCCAGGCCAGTAGATAAACTAGCCGCAAGGGACAGGAAAGGTGATGAGGTAAGAATGATTGGCTGTAGTAAGTTCAGAAGAAAGAGGTGTTCTTTGCATTTGAGGGTGAAGAGGAGCAGAAATGCAAGGAGAGATGGGACGATTCAAAATAGCTCATGCTCCTCCATCTGTTCCAGTAAGTATAGTAAGTATGACCATCTCATCCTGCACTAAAATGCTTTTCCAGTGACTCGGTTCATCCAATACTGAGCCCTTTCCCAATACAGGATTGTCTTACCAAATATAGGAGCATCCTTTCCATCCTGCCATAAATTGAAGACTGCCGGTACCCAGGGGCTGGCTCTCTGACCCACGTACCCTCTGATATTCAGCCCCTTCCTTGTTTAATGAAAAGTAGTGGCATACCAAAATGGCAAAAGGAGGAAAACTTCATATAGAGAAAGGGATCCTTATTGTTTCTTCATATGTCTGTATCATCTAGCTTTCTCACAGTCAGACTTAAAGGTCAACTTTCATCACTGCATGCATCTATGTGATTGGCAACCGTATGTCTGAGATAGTTCCTCTGAGTTTTCAGAGCAAAATCTGAATCCTTTTGGCCTCAACAATGAGCCTAATCAAAACTAAAATAAGAATAATAAATAGTGGAAAATATGAAAATTTGAAAATATAGATATTTTCATGGCAACTTCCTCAAAGAGTTATAATATAAAGAAAGCAAACATGGGCTTGTTTCTCTTCCCTTAAGTAAATATGATTCATGGGTGAGATTTTCAATGGGAAATTGATTTTAAGAAAAACAAGAACACCTACAGATGAAGCTCAGGAGGTCACGTGGAAAATGAGGGGCCTGGAAGTTCTGATACATGTTCTGTTTGGACCTTGTTTGCATCAGCATCTTCAGCTGCTGCTGAGTTCCTCAGAGTCGACTCAAAGCACTGGTCACAGGGATATGCATTTCTTGGGCCTTAGAATGGATTGGTTTCTGTGCTTTCCTACAAACACGAAATTTCACCCAAATGAAGACACAATGAAAAGGGAAACTCAGGATTAACAAGGCTAAAATTTCAGCTCCATTTTCTTCTACCCTTTTCCTTTCACGTTCCTTGTTAATGAGGAGGGCTTTTTTTTTTTCTGTTTAAAAATCATTCACACATATGCGTGCATGCGTGCGTGCGTGTGTGTGTGTGTGTGTGTGTGTGTACATTATTCAGAAGCACTTCTCTGTTGTTCTGGAGAAAGTCTGTAGAAAATGCTTACTTTTGAGCAAGAAGTTATCATCAACAGCCACTCCCCTCCCCCCAATAAAAAATGACAAACCCTCCTAGCACCCTTTGAACCTTAAACGGTGTTTTTATAGGCCAGCTCATTGTTTTCCTTCTCTCTGAAAAATGTAAAACCGTAACTGCTGTGATGAGTTCCTCCGAGTGAGACGCTTTCCCCCGTTTCATTTCTTGACAAAGAACAGCTCCCTGACTTGGTCTCTGCCGCCTGTGAGCACACTCCCAGGCACAGAGCCTCCGCTGGGAGGAACAGCGTCTTGAGCTCTGCCCCTCTTCCCAGGGGGACCCCTGCCCTCGCCCTGAGCGGTGGAGGAGCCCCAGGGGTGAGGTGTGGGGAACGAGATAGCAACTGTCCCCATGGGCACTGTCCTGGTGGCTCTCGGGGTGGCTTCTGCCCTGTCGCCACTTGATCTGGGTTTTCTCTCAAAAAAGTAAAAAAATTAAAATTAAAAAACAAGGTGTGCCTGTCTTTTATAATGTTCTGTTTTAAGAGAGAAACCTCCAGGGAGAGAACAGGACCCTAAAAGTCCGAGGCCTGGAATTCCTCCTTCCTCTCTTTCCATTTTAAACAGGAAACATCCAGGCTAAGAGGGCCCACAGGGAGCGCCGGCTGTGTGTTCATTTTAAAGCAGATAATGTTTGTGTGTTGCAAATGTCAGTGATTTATCCCCAGGGCTTAAAATGAGTGCAGGAAAACCACATGTTTCACTTCATGCGGAGAAATATCTCCAGTAGATTTTGAGAGAAAGCACAGGTTAAGGATTTTTTTTTTTAAGTTTTTCGGAAATCTCCAACATGAACCCAAGGAAATAGAAAGGGGGGGGGGGGGGCGACGAGGGCCTTCAAAATATTTTATGACAAAGAATAAAATGAATGCTGGAAGTTTCCTAAATCAAAAATAAAATTCTCAGGGAGAGGGGAGATGAAACCCTGATCCCTGATTCCCCTGGCTGCGGTGACAGGCGCGATCGTGCCCGATTTGTCACGGGCGATTTAAAATAGAGCGAAGCGCAGGCACTGAATCATCGCCGTTGGCGTGATAATAACTTGTACGTAAACAATTTAATGTTTTTATCTGAAAACTCCCACGGACTAAATTACCCCGTGCCCGAAGGCCTATCTGTCATTATTATACAGAGCCAAATTAAGACGCCAAGAAGCGGAGAGAGGGTCCTATTGTTCATCTTTACAAATGCGCTCACGTGCTGCTGGGCACGTGCTCTGGCCCGCGCTGGTCAGGCCTGCGTCCATCCGTCCATCCGTCCGTCCGTCCGAGGAGCTCAGGAGCTGTGTTCGCATCAGCCGCAAAGAGAGGCTGATCCTGACCCACACGGACGGTATTTGATGAACCACAGATTCTGCCCTCACACCGCCGCCCTTGCTTTCAAGGGTTCGGTAGTCCGGACGCTGATTCTTTTCCTTTAAAACTATGTTAAAGACCATTATAAACTGATGAACACAAATAGGTACAGAGGCAGAACAAGATTGAACAGACTGGCAAACTACAGCTGGAAGGCTGGGGAGGGTTGTGGGGGGAGTTACGAGATCAACTGAAGGACTTGTATGCATGCATATAAGCATAATCAATGGACACAAGACACTGGGGGGTAGGAGAGGGGGGGTTGGGGGGGAAGGTCAAGGGAAAAAATGGAAACTTATTTAACACTCTTTGTAATACTTTAAGCAATAAAACAAAATTTTTTTTAAAAAATCTATTCAATTATTAAAAAAAAAAACTATGTTAAAAAGGGGGAGGAGGGAAAGCGAGGAGGATCTGGGGCGATGGTGGAGCATGGAAGGTTTGTGGGAATAAAGGGCCGCATACAGAAGGCATGTGTTTCGCCCCGGGCTGGGGAAGATGTGGTCGTGTGTTTGGAGACCGTTGCTTCTGGGATGGCAAGTGAATCAGAAGAAGCTTGTTGTCTTGCGGAGGGTGCAGGCAGGGTCGCTTTCTGTTAGCATTTGTTCTCGCCCCGGGCCTTCCTGCGTGCCTCCGGGTTAGGCTGTGTAACCTGCAGCTGGTTTGGCTTTTCCCAGCTGCTACTGGCCTGGCGCTTCTCGGCTCTGCTGGAGGACTGTTCCCATCACAGTTCGAGGGGAGCAGTTCCCAGTTCTGGGTGAGGGCCTCTTCTAGGAACTGGAGAGAGGGGGGAGGGCACACTAATCCCCACCGACACGTGGCAGAAGAACCAGGAGGTAGACCAAGACTGTGGCCCGTGTAAAGAGCACCAGAGACCTAGGAGGGAAGTGAGGGTGCGCCATGGAGCCTGCCAGCTCCGAGTAACCTGGATGTTTCTGCCATCATCCGTGGGACTGGCTTTGAGGAGGCAGAGAAGGAGAGGGTGGAATGTTCACTGCCTTCGAGAGCCCAGCTCGGCCTTGTTTAGGAAACTAGTGGACAACTAGGACCAAGGCCAGCCTAAGAGGATTTAAGCAAGTAGAAGCATATTCCTCTCTCATGCACCAATCTGAGTGTACGTAGTTCTGGCTGATCTGATGGCTCCGAGATGTCAGGACGCAGGCTCCTGCCTTCCTCAGCTCACGGCTTGCACCTTGTGGTCTGCAGTGGCCACTCCAATGCCACCAGGAAGGAGACAGGGAAGAGGAAAGTTCCCTCTCTTCCATTTAAGGGCACAGTCACTTCTGCGCACCTCCCATTGCCACACCCACCTGTTCTCCCACATCCTGGGAAAGTGCTCGGCCTCTGGGTGGTGACAGTGGAGGGCTGGTGCACAGGCTTGTATAAAGTTACATTCAAAGGGCTCTTCACTACCACTTGGCTTGTCGGGACCTCTCTCGTGCATGCTGTGGGGAACGTGTCTTCAGCGGGGCAGCCAGCCTAGTAACTACTGACATGTGTCTGCTCTTCTCTTCGCAGGGGTGGACCCGTGGATCCCGCTGACTATCTGACAGCAGCACCCCGAGGGCTCTACAAGGAAAGGGAGCTCCCATACTATCCAGGGCTTCATCCCATGCATCCGCCCAAAGGGAGCTACCCCCGCCCCCCAGACCTGAGGGTCGCAGATCTCCGGTATCCACAGTACTACCCACCCCCACCAGCCCCCCAGCACAAAGGACCCTTCCGACAAGATGTCCCGCCCTCGCCCCCTCAGCACCACAGAGTGCCAGCCTATCAGGAAATGGGCAGGCCAGGTCCCCGAGGGGGCAGCCCAGACCAGTACCCCTACCGGACCCAGGACCCCCGGCAGAAGAACCCCATGACTGCAGCCGTGTAGCCCAACACCACCAAGCCCAGTGCAGCCCAGAAAGGAAGACAGCTAACATCGCCCTACCTCGGGGCCTGCTTCCTGTTAAGACTTGTCCTGTGTGCAGATTTGGTTTTTTGATTGAGAATGTAACACCTGACTGCTAATTAGAGGGGAAAGAAGGAACAGGAGTTTTTGGAGGGGAAAAGTCAGGAGAAAGAGGAAGGATGGGCCATAACAACAGTACTGCCTGATGTCTGAAGTACTCTGAGAACGGTTAACATCCATGAGTGGCATTTGAACTAGCAAATAACAAAGGAGATGCCCTCCATGCTGCCTCCCTGCGTGCACAGCCCACAGTGTTGGCAGCGTGGAGCAGCTGCTACCCTGGATCGTCTCCCTTCAGAAGCTAAGCTCCAACCGCTGTACTGAGTCGGCGGAGTGGCTGCAAACATGGGCGTCTTAAGTGAGTAGTTTTTCAATGAGAAAGGAAACAGCCAGCTCGACTTGTGATCTCCTTGGTACGTTTTCTACTCAGAGGAAGACTGCATCTCTTTACTTGTAGAATTTCTCAGGTTTCTGGTGCCATTCGTGTGGTATAAGTGTTTCACGTTTCCTCACTTTTGTATAAAAATAAGATGCGAATGCAGTATTAGTGTCCTGGGAGAATGTGCAAAGCTAGTCAGAACTTCCAGAAGGAATCTATTCCAAGGACCACAGTGACCAGATTGAGGGCTAAAATTCCCGTGGTCCTCACCTTCCTCCCTCCCATGTCCCAGGCACAATGGCATGGGGACACGTGGTTTCAGAGTCACCCGCAGGTCTCCTGCCTATAATTATTAGAACTGGGGCCTCTGCTCTAAGCCTTCTGTTGGAGGACTAGAATGTACTTGAGAAAAAGAGTGCCCACTGAACTAGGCCACAGGTAAGCAATGCCCTGGAGGTGCCAATTCTAGATCCAGTGCCAAACAATGCCATCTGGACCCCGGGGCCAGGGAGGGCTGACTGTGGCCTTCGGAGATTGAGAACCAGCAGGTAGTGGATGGCGGTGGCTGACCCGTGTGTGTGTGTGTGTGTGTGTGTGTGTGTGTGTGTGTGTGTGTAGGTGTGTAGGTGTGTAAGTGTGTGAAAAGCAGTATGGAGAATAAAAGATAAAAATGCCTTGTGGAAAATTTGATGAGTAAGGGAATAATAAAGGAGGAAAAAAGAAAACAGAAGGATGGAAAGTGAGAAGACACATAAAACGAGGTCATTCTCTATCTGCTGTATTTTATTCACAAAAGTCAGGACAAGACCAAGGCCAGGATGGCCCACTGGGAAATGAAGGTCTATGTTTTTGAAAAGCTGAACCCCACCTCCAAAACCCATCCCAGTTGCTTTTGAGCTTTGCCGCTATTTTTCCATTTTTTTCACCAGAATATCTAAAACTTACAACTTGGCCCAAATGAGAATGCAAACTAAAGATTGAGTAACGGTTAAACCGACACCAGCAGGCAGACTTCAGGCATTTTCACATTCCTTCACTTTATTCCCTCCCCAAAATAAAAATGTCTTGAGTTCAGTTTAGAGGTATTTTGGTTGATACATTAGAATATCTCTGACTGATAGGGTTCATAAATTATTGTATCCATCTAGCCCAGTTTAGTCTTATTTTTTTAATTTAAAATAGAGTTACGTTACCAAGAATGATGCGACTGCTGGTTTTAGACTTAAATGGTGTTACTTACTGGACTTTAAGAGGTATCATTTTCTAAACTACAATTACTTACGGCCCTCTTGAGAACAGGCCTTCAAGATTTTTTCCCCTCTCTCATCTCCCTTAAGCTTTTAGATCCTTTGCAATTTGTGCAAAGAGGTTGAGGATCGCCAGCCCTGCTTACCTGGAGTGCAGGCGAGCTGTAGGGCTTCCCTGCCTACATGTTGAATGCCGCCTTCCCCTCAATCTAAGTACACCTTCAAGAAGAAAGTGAGAAGGTGCTGATAATGCAACTTGGTTTGAAGCATTGAAAACCAGCTCTTCAATAGGTCCTATAGTTTAACCAAATGTCTGCGGATTACTAGACATAGACTAGCCAGAAGGTTGCTTCTGGACTAAAGGCCAAGACTCACAAGAGGTGGCCCAAAGGAAGTAGTATGAAGAGAAATTCTCTGTGCATTGGAGGAGTGATCCTTGTAGGAAGAAAGCCCATATTTTCACCCCATTGCCACCTTGTGAACACAATACCCCCTGCAGGCAGACTCAGGGTAAGTTGCTCCCAGCCTGGTTTTGTGTTGTATACACAGTAAAACAGCTGCTAATCCTGAGAGGCAGCCAATAATGTGAAGGTACTATTAAGGTGAGCCACAAAATGATTACAGCAGTTTTCTCTTCTTGCCTGAAGCATAACACATGCCCCGTTGACCCTGCCCGAAAGAACCCAACATTATATGTACGACAGAGGTCCCGTCAAGCCAAGCAACAATTAAGAGCAGCTTGAATGTAAGGTTTATAAATGCCTTTGTACCAACCTTCACCACCCCACGGTTACAGAACTCTCCAGTATTTAAGAGAACAGGTTGTTTAGAGTATTTAGAAGACCAGGCTATAATCAGTAGGTACCTAGTAGCAGAAAATAGTTCCCAGTTTATTTAGGGCCCCAACCAGGTGTCTCCTTATAGCTCAGAACACTAATACCATCAAACACACACACATACACAGCGCCCCCAGGAAAGATGGCACAGGGATCTGCAAATCCATCGGCACACACCCACCTGACTCGTGATCTGACTTCTGGGTCATTTTGCCTTGAAAATAATGTTTTGGACTTCAAGTCACTAGATATTTGAAAGGGCTCTGTTTTGGTCCCTTTTTACAGGAGTAGAGAGATGAAAGGGAGAAAAACACTGAAAAATTTTAGATGCAGGAGAATTTAGTCCTCTGCCAGGGAGAGAAACACAGCATTTCATTAGCCTGTCGTGTCATTGGCTGTGGTAGTATCACTCGTGATACAATCATTGCTCCCCCACTATATCAAATCAGTAGATGAAAGGCAAGCTCAAAGGAACATTTACTTAAATCACAATTGAGTAACGAACAAAAATTGGAAAAAAAATTACTGTGAAGCTCATTATTCTTAGATTTTTTTTTGGTCTGTATGCATTAACACCCCACCCCACCCCCAGTCCCCTCAGAGGACATTGTGGAGCAAAGATTCCATAACTGAGAGCATGGTGAGATCCACAGACCCACGGTCACAACTGCCTGGTAGAAGAGATTTGAGACTTCACTGTAGCTTTATTTTTGCCACCAAACTCAATAAAACTAAAATATGGCTCATTATTTTTTCCAGAGATTCATGAACTTCTTGCAGTAAACCTATTTTTTGAAGAAACTCTAGCTAGCAACTTTTGGAGTTGCCATGTCTAGGGTTCGTAGGCATAGAGATAGGTCAAGCCCTTAAGAGCATTTATCCTCCTAACCTGTAACCACCACTTGTATTTTCTTTGGAGGAACATCTTAGCATTTCAGGGGGATAAAGAGATCTGGAGAATTTGATGTGGAGAGGAATGTGTGTCTTTAAAATCCCCATCAGCATTAAATTCTGAAATTCACAAAGGATGGCCTTCAAATTGGTGCAAATCGGGTGGACACCTACTGCTTTCTGAGTCCATGCACAACAGAAAGTCCAGATTTAGTACAATTAGGCAGGATAGGTTGGGTTCAAAAACAACCTCGGGACTATTTCTCTCTGCACTTCCCGTTTGCACTGACTTAGGTAGAAATGATGCCACAATGAGACCACAAAGAGGATTCTCCATAAGGTACCCCTACAAAGTCACCTTTCCGATAAAAAGGAGAATAAAAGATATCTAAAGTAAGCCTAGACTCTCACATGCAGCTATGACTTCTAAGTGAAACTCTTCCTCTCTCCTGTCCTTAAATAGTAATAGAATCACTCACTGCCTGACTTACAAAGACAGCCTTAACTACCAAGCAGAGTTAAGAGTGAACTAACCCCAGACTGTCCTGACTCAGCTCTTCGAGAGAGTTCTGTTCCATCTATGCTGACTGCAGTGCTGTTTACTACTGGAACATAAAAACAAAACCTGCTGTTGATGCAGTCACTTTTTCTAGTGTTTTCCTGTGCTTCTGTGATACCAAGTCTGTTCTGAATATAAAATATGTGAATCATATTTTGGCATATGAGGGTGGAGAATAAATTCTTTACAGACTTTTTAAAACGAATGCATTTGTACCACAGAAAACATTTGGGATGTTGTTATATATGAATATACAAAATTTTCTTGTTTTATTTTGCATTAAAATAAAGCTTTATTCAGTCAGTAAGATTTCAGAGTCTTGGTTTTCACCCACCACGGTTTGTTTTAGGATCTGATGAATGAATGGGTTGGTCTGATCCTGCTTACCTTTGAACAGCAATGTCATAGGGCAGAATACAGGAGGAATAAGGTTCTGTCACATGCTGGGCTCTCCGAGAAACAGATGCTGAAATGAAGGTGAGTCAGCAGGATGTCTATTTGGGAGCACACTTGGGTTCAGTGTCTACAGAAGGCAGGGGAAGGAAGCTGGATGGGGCAGAGGGAGAAGCTGAACTGCAATGCACTCCAACTTGGGCCTCAGCCAATTCCACGGGGAAATTTGAAGCTACGGTGGCCCTGCAGAGTTGCCCAAATGGGACAAGGAAGTTAGGCCTTTATCCCACTGTGTTGGTCCGTGGATATGGGCCACCCCTGGAAGGAGGTGAGACCCAAGACCAGGTAGTGTTCTTCAGGTGAGGCAATCCCCAAAGAGGGCCGACAACAGGAGGTTGTCTTTGGGAGGTATTCACAGTGATTGGTCTATTGCTGAAGTGGGGTCAGGGAGTACATCAAAGCATCCATGACAACGCCCAACACTATTGAACTCTCATGCTGAACACGCTCTTTCCTTGTCTACAGAAGCGTGATTCTGAGTTGATTCTCCTTGAGACCATCCCTTTATTGGCTAATTCTCAGGCCTCCCCACACTCTCTCTTTCCTTTTTAAAAATATATTTTATTGATTTTTTACAGAGAAGAAGGGAGAGGGATAGAGAGAAACATTGATGAGAGAGAAACATCCAGAAGCTGCCTCTTGCACACACCCTACTGGGGATGTGCCCGCAACCAAGGTACATGCCCTTGACCAGAATCGAGCCTGGGACCCTTGAGTCTGCAGACCAATACTCTATCCACTGAGCCAAACCGGTTAGGGCCCCACACTCTCTCTATAGCCAAGGTTTCTACTACTGTCTCTAGACCTCACCATTGCCCTCACCATTGGCTCACCATTGCCAACTCAGACACGTCTCCTGAGCACTTGGGTTTCCCCTTTTCTACTGGACATCACCACCTTGACTTTCCACAGGCCCTTGAACTCAACATGCCTGCACTGGAACATAAGCTCGTAAAGAAACGTGTGTCATATGACCCTGTCCTAGCCATTGGCACCACCCTGTTCACAGTTACAAACCAGACCTGGAAATTATCCTTGTCTTCTGTTTATAACTCTGCCCCTTCTCCCAGCCCCTCCCCTCTGATGGGATGCAAGGCCAGCAATTGCGTCTTGCAGCTCTGTCCAATGTGCCCATGCTTACATCCTGCCACACTTGGCTCAGCCTCATCACCTCTCAGCCTCTTCAGTGACCTTTGTGTGGCTCCTCCCTCTGACTGTGCTTCCTTCTGACCCATCTCTATACTATGCAGACCCACCACATGCTTTGGTAAATAACACGTTATTAGAACACAGACACTCCCATTCACTTACATATTGCCTAGAACTCTCTCATACTACAACTTCAACCTCTGCTCGGCACTGCCGGAGGAGTTTTTCTGACATGGAGACCTGACCATCTCTCTCTCCAGAGGCAGTACAGTCTTGTTGAAAGGACGCCAGCTTTGAGAATAGGCAGACCTAGACCTAATACAAGATTCCACCATTAATAGTTGCATAACCTGATGTAAAATACCTCTCTAGGCCTCAGTTTCACCATTTGTGAAATGGAACTATACATCTTATGGAACTATTTTGAGAATGTATTCATGTCACAAAAAGGAGTTCTGGAGCCCGTTTGAACCAGCTCCCAAGAACCTGCTGTCAATATCTCTTCCCAACCGATGTTCAGTGATGTCACATGGGTAGCTTGAAAGAGACCAACCCTGTGTTGGAAGCATTTACAACACAGAAATTGGCATACTCTACAAATCAGGACTTCTTCCCTCTGTAGAGCCCAGTTGTTAAACATTTACCAGCACACCACCGTATATAATCTCTCTCTCTCTCTCTCTCTCTCTCTCTCTCTCTCTCTCTCTCTCTCTTTCTCTTTTGCGCACACACACATATACACACTCACTCCTTTAAACCCTTCTGGATGTCCCTATTACTTTCAGCTTAAAACCTAAAATCCAAAGCCCTAATAAATTGGTCCACTGTGACTCTCCCTCCTCATGTCTTATTGCTTCTAGTTTTATATCTTGTGCTACTGTTATTTCCAATTACTTCTATTTCTTTGAACCAGGCGTGCATTTCATGACTCCATACCATGACAACAACACAGTAAGCATAGCAGTAGCTGCCCCTGCTCCAATGCCTTGTATCCTGTGGCCCCAATGCCCTGTGTCCTGTGGCTCCACTGCCTTGTGTCCTATGGCTCTGCAATCATCCTGCAGGTCCCAGATAAAGTGCTTCTTTCCCCATGAAAGACTTAAAAGGCAGAAATTGGAGATGGCTCCCTTGTATCCACCCCACCCTCTTAGAGCAAGCGCTACTATGGGCCAGAGGTGCTGAAGCTGGAGACCACATTTCCCAGAGTTCCTTGCAGCTTGAGTTCACCAGGCCCACCTCTACCAATCAGCCAAACACCTGGGGAGAGGGAAGTGAGGCCCAGGTGTGGCATCTGCTGACAAACACAGTAGCCTAGGTATTTGGTTTTACTGCACAACGTCCAGTCTAGCCTCCTGGGCATCCCTAGGCTATGTGAGGGTCATGTTAGCATAGATCATAGCCGAGGCAACGTGACAGTTGGGGCATTGGCTTCTGAGGGCCTGACTTTCTGATCTCCGAAGGGTACCAGCATCATTGAGCCGTATTGTTGTCCTGAGATTTATTCCTGGAAGCCCGGCCTCGAGCCTGCTCTTCCAGCCCTAAATTTTGCAAACGCCTAATTCACCACATGAAATCCCTCTCTGCTTAAACCAGCTAGCTAGAAGGGACCCAGTTATCTGCAACTGAACCCACCAAGACACCTTCCACAGCCCTCCTCCCGAGGCCCACTTGGTAATTCCATCCAGTATGTTACCAAGATACTGTCTGCAGGTCCTCCATAAAACTTTTACGACCTCGATTACAGTGATTAGTTTCCACGTCTGTGTGGCCTGCTATGGAGGGTCGGATTAGCAACGCATTGCCTGGCTCTGACTCTGTGCTCAAGACATATTTGCTGAATTCATTTGAATGAAGAAATGAGGTGTGAGGATTCTTTTTCTGAATTGCTGCACTGCTGACGTTCCATCTCACAGCTCAAACCATAAATCTCAAAGCCCTGTTGTTAAAGCTCGCCTGGTATTATGCTCGAGGTGAATGGTGTTCGCTCACGTGGGCAGGCCAGATTTCAATTTAAAACATGAAGCAGCCTGGGAGCTTGTAAATGCAATGGGTAATGCATTATTTAGAGAGTAAAGAGAGACTTAAGCAGAGAGAAAACGTATTACTTACAACCTACTAAGATGGAAATACTTTTAGTGACAGATGATTACTATTATTATTGTATAATTCCCCGGATTTGAGTTCTGTGCTTTGCAATCACTCGCATTACTTGCTCCTTTCAACAGCTGTCGACGGTGAGCCGACGGATGGCTCCCTGACTTTCTGTAAGGAAACTGAGTCCTGTGGACGATGGTACTGAGACAGAGATTTAATGAACACTGTTTAGGCATATCCAGAGAAACCAGCGATGGTTTTATAAGTGTCTTGACAATTGAGCTGTCTCTTCCAGCAGCCATGTTTATCCTCAGTAAATCATTGTTTACACTCCATGCTGACTCTTTCATGATCCCAGCAATGCTTGATTGTCACATAGTCAAAGAACACCAAGTTCATACTTACCTTACAGCTGAAGAAAATGAGGCATGAAGAAGCCAACCTGGTAATGCAGGGCCATCCAGCGGAAGAAAAAGCCGAACTTCCTTTATTTATTATGTATGTTTGGAGAATCTGCTACGTTCCTGGAACACTGTGCTAGCTGCTGAGAGGGTTCTCTGCAGGGTGGATGGGCAGCTCACACTAGAAGTGCTACTCTCGGCGTATGGCCAGTGTGCATCATCCCCGTACCTGCCTCGTCACTGGCCCCCCAGAGGTCACCTGGCATGATTAAGGGTGGCCATGCCCCTGGAAGAGGTGGAGAGATGCTTCAGTTATCAACATTTAGCATTTCACTATCATCCCTTGTACTTGAACCTCCTTCTGACTGGTTGTTACTGACCCTCCCCACACAATCCCAAATACCAAGGTCGGCTGCTTAAAAAATAGTGTACTTGGACCCTAACAACCTTTGATTTTGTGCTTCTTCTGCCTAGTCCAGCTAAGAAGTGCGAAAGTAAAATGAGATTCAGTGGTAGCCCAACAGACACTTCCCGGCAGACACTGGTAAATGCTACAAAGGATCCCAAACATGGAAGAGCCTTGGATTCTGTCCTCAAACACCAGAGAGTCGAGCAGGAGTGACAAACAAGTATACAAAGAACCAAGACTCAGTGATGAACACAGTGAGTGCCTGGCAGCGGGGGACACTGGCCGGGAAGCCTGACTTCTGACTTTGGGTAGAGACAGGATCAGGGTGGGTCTCATGGAGGATGTGACATCTGAAACACACTTAAGGACCAGGAAGAATGTAAGCAGGCCACACAGAGAAGGGTAAGGGCTTACCAGAGAAAGAACAGAATGCAAGCATCTGCACAGAGCACCTCTGAATGGGACATGGAGGGTTGTGCTTAATAGGGATAACAGCTGATATTATTAAGTGCTTAGTAAGTGCCAGATATTGGCCTAAATATTTTTCATGATTTATCCCATTGAATCCTCTAACAAAGAGGAAATAGAGCTTTAAATGAACTAAGGAACTTGGCCTTGGGATTGCAGATCCAACAAGAATAAAGGTTATTTAGGGAACCTTAGCCGTTTTGGCTCAGTGGATAGAGCACTGGCCTGTGGACTGAAGGATCCCAGGTTTGATTCTGGCCACGGGCACATGCCCAGGTTGTAGGCTTGATCCCCAGTGGGGGGCATGCAGGAGGTAGCCAACCAATGATTCTCTCTTATCATTGATGTTTCTATCTCTCCCTCTTCCTTTCTCTCTGAAATAAATAAAGAATTTTTTAAGTTATTTAGGGACTCCAGGGACTGAAGTACTTGGGAGAATCGCTCACACAAATGGGCATTTAAATAAATCAAGCTGGCCCGTGTGAAAGCATTGAGTGAGTTGCGCTAGAAAAATCCATCAAATCATGAGCCCTTACTAAAGAGGGGAGGTCTAATATTTACTGAGTGTACAGGAGCAATGCTAGTAGCTTCCCCCTGAATTTACCTCCTTTTCTCTTCCCATCAGTTAAGATGGGCATTATCCCCATTTTGCAGATAAGAAAACTGAGGCTCTAAGAGAATAAGAACCAGCGGTAGCTATACGGTGGCAGCTCTGATCTAAGACCCAGCTCTGAGTCCACACTGCTGCTTACTTTATTGAAAGTAAATCTCAGTGCAATTTATTTTAATTCTTCATAGCTTGCACTGTGATTACTACTTAGAGTGCGGGCAATGTTGAAGAAAATTTAGAACGTGTAAATGCAGATTTTGACATTTTAGACTCAAGAAACAGGCAGCCTGTGTTAGTTGTACCATATATTAAATTATAATCTATGTAGACAGCAGTTTTGAAAGGTATCCAAGCAAATAAGTTGTCCTTCTGGCTGAAGTCAGACAGGTAGATGAAACTTTGATGACTTAATTCCCCCAACTATTAGAGGTAGAAGCAGACCAGGCCCCTGAGTTGGAGAGAGGCTGCTGGAAAATTTATGAAGAGCGGTAAAGTGCAGGGCCATAATTTCAACAGGTCATCTTGCTTCTCTGCCTAATTGTTTTCCAAGGCTTCTCGGCTCAGAACCATTCAGCTTTCTTATCGCCCGGGGGAATGTGCGTGCTCCCCGGGATGCTGTGCAGCCTGCAGCCATCTCTGTCCTCCAGTCACGGCTGTGTTTGTGCTCAAAGGGCTGTGGATGAGATTTAAGAGCCGCCCAGCCCCACAATGCGTGGTCTTGCTGATCTTCAGAGAGAATGGCAATGTCGCCCTTTGATTTATGGAGAGTGCAGCTTAAACCTAGCCCTGTGCTTTATTAAAGCAGCTTTGGGTCATATTATACCTCCCCAGTCCCAGCTCCGAAGAGCTCCACCGCCTAGGAGTCGGAATCCCTTTGATAAGCAGCACTCGGTGATTAGAAAGGGGGGCCTTTGCCTTGTACCCTCTGCCGGCCAGCTTGCCGCCTGACCCCCAGGTGGGGGTGGGGGATGGGGGCGGAGCCTGCTCTCCAGGTGGCCTTCCGATATCCGCTTTTCTCCTGACCCTCTCCTGACCTTCGCAGTGTGGCAGGGTTGGCCTGGGGCTATGCCTTTTCACGGTGACTTTTTCCACCCAGGCCTGAAAGGGGAAGCCTCAGAGAGGGGGGTCACATGCTCTGGGGCCCACTTTCAGAGGCCTTGCTCTCAGGGCTGTGCTCTACAAAATCAAGCAACAGGATGCAGGCTCCCTGCTGAGAACACAAGAGAGCGATGGGCACGTGGGACATGAAACGTTGCCTGAACTGATAGATCACCTCACTCCCAACACACAAACCAGACCTGTGCCCCTAAGGCAGGGGGTGGGCAAGCAGGTGGATTCTCGGCAGTAGGTGGCAGCAGGCTCTGGCTTCTCTATTGAGAAGCAGTGAGGTGGTTCTGAGTGACCTGACAGTAGGACACCTCCATCCTCCCCTGGAGGTGTGCCCAGCCCCCTCTGGGACTTTTGCTCCACGCTGCTGCTCTGCCACGGGGCTCCCACCATCATCTGCTCCAGCGAGCTCATTGGAGTGGGGTGATACACAGTCATGTGGGGCCATGGCAGAGGCACTCTCCTCCCTCCCCTAGGCCTCTGGGAAAGTCAGGTGCCGGGCGGGTGGGTTACAAGTGGCTCTTGCACTGACAGGCTGGGTGGCTCATCTAGTTACTGACCACCTCTTAGCCTCAGCCGCCAGTCCAACGTGGCCAGGTGCTAGCATGTCCTAAACACACCTCCACAATTTGCTAATCACCTACTAACAGAGCGCAGGCCTCAGACTTCTGCAGGCTCTAGCTTGCATGGAAGAACTTTGCTTTGCTTTCATTGTATTAACTGTATAATTGTCTTCTGTTTAATAGAAAATGATCCTAGCTTTTTCCTACTTTTGGTAGTGAAGTAAGTTACCATTAAAAATAAAAATATTTAACCTAGGCCAGTATGACTCAGTGGTTAGAGCATCGGCCCATGCACTGAAGGGTCATGTGTTCAGTCCCCGGGGGCACATATCTGGGTTGCATGTTGCATCTTCAGTCCTGGTCTGGGTGCATACAGGAGGCAACCAATCAATGTGTCTTCTCACATCGAAGTCTCTCTCTCTCTCTCTTTCCCACCTCCTCTCCCCCGCCTCTACTCTCTCTAAAAAGTCAATGGAAAAAAATATCCTCGGGTGAAGCTTAACAAATACATATATTTGTTACTTTAGTCACAGCATGGTAAAAAAAAAAAAAAAAAAAAAAAACATGAAGTTTAGAAACACTGCACTAGGCCAGTTGGAAGGTGCCCTGGGTTGCTGGGGCCTTGAAAGGTAGGATAGCTTCTGGAGGATGCACAATATTTGGCTGAATCTTAGGGCTCCAAGGTAAGCTACAGAGGAATGAAATGAGGTCAGAACATTCCGAGGCAGAGATTGTGCTGACCAGGTTGGTTTTCCCCAACAGGACCTCACTTGACCCCCAGCCTCTCCTTGCTCTTGGCTGGGTCTTTCTCTCATTCTCACCTGCCCCGTCAGCAGCAACGACTGCAGGAGCGCATGGCTGATTCTCTTGCTAGAGTCAGAGACAAACCAGACTGCACCCTAGTATTAAAAGCACCAAGTACAAGCTCTCTTTTCCCTAAATTTTGGAATTGCATCTTTATTACCGCAGTCTCCACCTCTGCCTCTGTGGTCACATGGTGTCCGACCTGTGTGCCTTTGTATCCAAATTCTTCTCTTATAAAGATGCCAAGCGATGGATCATGGCCCACCCCAATCCTTAATGATCTCATTTTAACTTGATTATATCTGCAAAGACCCTATTTCCAAATAAGGTTCCGTTCACAGGTAGAGGAACTCAGGACTTGAACATGTTTTGGGGGGGAGGTACAATTCAACCCAAAATACTACACAATGTCCAGAAGCTCTCCCCCACCTCCCACCATTGTCCCTTCAACATCTTTTCCCAGTGTGCGGCTAAGGCTCACACACACTCAAGTACCAGTGACTGACGGTGCATATCCTGTTAGTGCCTTTCCATGTTTCATGTTCTCCCCTTCTTAATTGACAAGATCACCATTTTCTTGGGACTGGAGAAAAGTCAGTGAGATAAGGATGATGTATTTCTGCCCATCCAGAGTCTTCATTATATGAAAAACAGACAAAAAAACTTGCTTTCCAAGACTCTTCTTCCACATAGGGAAGGGTATAGATCACTGTTCTGCCAATGAAAAGCGAGCAGAAGTAGCTAGAGATTTCCAGGAAGTGTTTGACTTCCTGATACAAACAGTAAACCTGCCTCCTTCTCCCTTGCTTGTCCCTTCTCGTTCCTGCCTGAGACTTAGCTGTGATAGCTAGAAGCTCAGCAGCCATTTTGTAACCATGAGGTGATGAGCATGAAGATATGACGTCAAAACCCAACATGCTAAGGATGGTGATTCAGGAATAATATTTAAAACTAGAGGCCTGGTGCACAAAATTTGTGCACAAGAGAGAGAGGGGGTCCCCCTCAGCCCAGCCTGCACCCTCTCCAATCTGGGATCCCTTGGGAGATATCCAACTGCCAGTTTAGGCCCAATCCCAGCGATTGGCAGTCAGACATCCCTCTCACAATCCTGGACCACTGGCTCCTAATCGCTCACCTG
>PVJC01019604.1:0-30056 GCA_004026665.1 Murina feae
TTGTAAATAAGATCAATGACCTCCTCTTGTACTGTCTCAGGAACATCTTCACCTTTGACTATGAATGGGCTTCTAAGGCAAGTGCAAATGGGGTGTCTGGTAGATTTGGAAAGTACAATGAAATTTCATCTGCAAGTATGTGCAAGTGTTCTTTCACAGAAATTATCATCGTAATTCTTTTGTCTGGTTCAATGTCATGTTCCTCAAAGAAAGCAGATAAAGTAGGCAATATGTAAATTTTATTTTCATCCAATTTTTTTTTGTGCCAAAGCTGAAGTTTCATTTGGAATGATTGGATCTTTTCAGACAAATCAAGGCTTGTTGCATTTGGACCTTGCAGTGATAAATTTAACTCATTCAAGATGGCAAAGATCCCAACCAAGTAAGCTATTTTCTGCAGTTCACTTTTATCGCCGAAAAGTGCTTCGAACTGTGGTCTAGCTTTCTGATTAAAAAACGTTTTGAGTTCATCATGAAGCTCAAAAACACGTTATGAAATTTTTCCTCTCGACAACCATCTCTCTTCAGTGTGAAATAGAGCATTGTTTGGCGCATCCAACTCGTTGCACAGTTGCGAAAACAGTCGACTATTTAAAGTGCTCACGTTTACAAAATTGACACAACTTATGACGCTTTTCATTACTTCTTGTAATTCTTGTGGCAGCGTCTTCGTTGCTAACATTTACCGATGAATCATACAGTGAGTTCCAATGATTTTCGGTGACTCATTCAATACCAAACGTTGAAATCCAGGATAGCTGAAGCACCATCTGTGCAAACACCACAAACCTTTTCCCAAGAGATGTTATGCTCTTGAACCAACTATGTCAAGAATATCAGCAGACATGTCATCTATTTTTCTGCGGACAATGTCGTTAGATAAGGAAATTGCACTCAAATTCATCTCTGATCATAACTCGAACAATGTCTTTGGCCGCTGGCAACAGTAAATCCTCAGCAATGGTGTGTGGTTTCATAGCTCTGGCGATTCTGAGTGCCACCAAATACGAGGCTTCAATGGCTGCTACGTTTTGTTTGTGGTACTTGCCACTGGTGTCAGGTCTGGCTTTCTTGAGTCCATCAGCTTTGCTTCTAAAATAGTTGGTAAAGCTTGCCGGCAAAGCTCGGATGCTTGCTATCAAAATGGCGTTTTAGTTTGTTCGGCTTCATAGATTTGGCTGCTAGAACTACACAACAAATAACACATTGTGGTTTCTCAATTCCTGCTGTAATTATTGAGGTAAAACCATACTGTAAAAAATCCTCACTATGGAGAACCAAGATGGCGGCATAAGGTATATACCTGTACATGCTGACCCCCACAACCACATTAAAACTACAACTAAGACAAAATGGCCATCATCCAGAACCAGGGGAAAGCTGATTGAGTGGAAGCTCTATAACTAGAAGGAAAGAAAAAAGCACATTGATACTGAGAATCCAAACAGAAGGAATCCAAAGAGGACCACACCAAGACACATCATAATTAAAATGCCAAGGGCAAAAGACAAAGAGAGAATCTTGAAAGCAGCAAGAGAAAAACAGTTAGTTACCTACAAGGGGGAACCCATACGACTGCCAGCTGATTTCTCAACAGAAACCATACAGGCCAGAAGGGAGTGGCAAGAAATATTCAAAGTGATGAATAGCAAGAACCTACAACCAAGATTACTCTACCCAGCAAAGCTATCATGTAGAATTGATGGTCAGATAAAGAGCTTCACAGACAAGAAAAAGCTAAAGGAGTTCATCACCACCAAACCAGTATTATATGAAATGCTGAAAGGTATTATTCTTTAAGAAGAGGAAGAAGAAGAAAAAGGTAAAGATAAAAATTATGAACAATAAAGTGACAATAAATACATATCTATCAACAAGTGAATCTAAAAATTAAGTCAATAAAAAAATCTGATGAACAGAATAAACTGGTGAATATAATAGAATCAGGGGCATAGAAAGGGAATCGACTGACAATTCTCAGGAGAAGGTGTGAGGGGTGCGGGAAGAGACTGGACAAAAATCTTACACCTATGGATGAGGACAGTGGCAGAGGGTAAGGGCATGGGATGGGGTGGGAACCAGGAGGAGGGGAGCTATGGGGGTAAAAAAAAAAAGAATATCTGTAATAATCTGAACAATGAAGATTTATTTTTAAAAAATCCTCACTATATTTTCTTAACGTTCTTCTCTACACGAACCATTGTTATGGGATGGTTTGCTAATGAAAATAATATATAACGATAGGTTTAACAATACAAAAGATGATACATGGCATAGTTCAGTCAATACATTTCATTTAAGTTTCCTATGATTTACCATTCTCTGTGTTATTGGTTTTTTTTACATACCTGATACTATCACAAGAGGGCAGTATTCACATCAACCACAGCTGAACATAAAAAGACGGATCAGCATCCAGATTAAGTTCCCATGGTACAGATATACATATATATTTTTGCAGTAGTTGATGATTTTACCGTACATTATTTTACATTTATCCAGTAAATATAATTCATGAAGTATCGTTTTACCTCTAATACTGCTGCTTTCAACACAGTAGCTGCTTTTAACAGAGTAGCTGCTTTCAACACAGCAGCTGCTTTCTACACAGTAGCTGCTTTCTACACAGTAGCTGCTCTCTACACATGTGTGACTGGTCTGCATAAGTACATTATGGTGCCAACCCTGTCACATACACCAGTATTTGTACGGGGTGTATGTGATGGGGTTGGCGCAATGATGTCATCACACCAGGTACTCATATGTGTGTGTATCTGCATGTGGGCGGACCTGCCTGGAGAGCGTTAGAGGAGCAGTGTCTCGGTCCCTAAGACCATCGAAAATATGTGTTTTCCGATGGTCTTAGGCGACCCCTGTGAAAGGGTCTTTTGACCCTCAAAGGGGTCTCAACCCATAGGTTGAAAACTGCTGCTTTATATCCTTTTGTTTTGAAACCCTACTGGCTAGTTATTCTCTTTGAATTCTCAGTTCCCCCTGCCCCCCCCTCCCCCAATCATCTGAGGACTGAACACAGCCTGTTTTACTGAAAGATCAAGATTATCTGGAGCTTCTCCATTTGGACAGTTCTCTGTTTCTCAGAGGAGTTAACTTCACTCTAAATCCCATTTGCTTTGATTAGTTTCCACCTTTTTTTTTTTTTTTCCATCTTCACCTGAGGATATTTTTTCCATTGATTTCCAGAAAGAGTGGAAGGATGGGGGCAGGGGAAGAGAAAGAGAAACATTGATGGGAGAGCGACACATTGATCGATTGGTTGCCTCCTGCATGTGCCCCTACCAGAGCTGGAGAATCTGCAACTGAGGTGTGTGCCCTTGACTGGGAATTGAACTGGCCAGGGCCTTTTTTTCAGTCTTGAAACTCTGCAGGCTCCTCAATTGACACCTTCACTCATCCCCTCCATGCCTGGTTGGTACCATTCCTGGAAGATCTACCCATGTAAACCTGGATGATCTACCCAGCAACCCTGAAGCCTACCCATGCAAACCCAGATGGTCTAAACCTGGACGGTCACCCCTGAAAATATCGTTTCATTCCCTAACTATTCCTTCCCTAATCTGGACTCCAGCTTTGAATTATGAATTACAGTGGTTAGAACTCAAGGGAGCTCCTTCTTCCTCCCCAGTATGTGGATTCCTCTGTGTCATCCTAGCAGCCAGTCATGGCCTGGACCTGCACTGGGAAGTGGACTCTTCCAGAGACACAGTACACTCTCCCTTGTGAGGCCATTCCATGGGAATAGCTCTGATTGTTAGAAAATTCATGCTCCTACAGTGTGGAACTCTCCTTGTAATGTCTTCCATTGATCCTAAATCTTCCTTCTGAAGCAATCCAGATATATATTTTCTCTTGGTGTATTTGAAGATAATTTCAGTCGTTCCCTTTCAGCATTTAAAATAAAAAAAATATTTTTATTGATTTCATGGAAGAAAGGGTGGGGGGGAGGAGAGAGAGAGAGAGAGAGAGAGAGAGAGAGAGAGAGAGAGAGAGAAAGAGAAGAAAGAGAGAAACATCAATGATGAGAGAGAATCATTGATCAGCTGCCTTCTGCATGCTCCGTACTGGAGGCCAAGTGCACAACTGGGGCATGTGCCCTGACTGGGAATCGAACTATGACCTCCGGGTTCATAGGTTGACACTCAACCATTGAGCCACGCCAGTGGGCCAGCTTTTGAAATTTATTGAAACTATTCCCCCAGCTATTGATTTCTGATCAAATCTGACAGGCCGTTCTTTACTGTTGAAGTTGTTGACTACCTTCTCATTCTTTAAAATCTACTTTTCTCTCAATTTAATTCCCTTTCTTTCTAGTTTTCAATCCCGAGAAAACTCTCCAAATGAAATTGTTTCATCTTCTGTGTTCCTGAGATTCTTGTTCATAGTCTATTTTCAGCCTACCTTCAACCTGTCTACAAAACTCTAGAAAGTCAGTACTATCTTCTGATCATTTTTGAAAAATCCCCTTATAGAGAGGTTAGTAAGTGGAAGGAAGAACTTCACTAATGTTCTGCTGCCAATACTTCTTTCAGAAAGTTCACTTTTTACATTTCCCCAAAGCCTACAGGTAACTGTCAAATATTTATCCCTAGCCCTAATTTATCATTTTCCAATCTTAAATTGCCTGGAGATCAGATATCTGCAGGCAGCCCAACTTAATATCGTTCATTTTCTCACCCCAGTCCCTGCAAACCCCACTACCCATGTAACTTTCCTAGTGGTCTTTGTTTAATAAACTGCTTGAAATGCTTTCTTGAGTGACCTGTGTCATCAAGGCATATTTAGATTCTTACTAAGTAGCTCTCTCTCATTACTGGACTATCAGTTCTCAATTTTGCCATAATCCTCACACTTTCTGGTTTCACCATCCTACAGTTAAAGAGAGACTGTCCTCCCAGGGCTGCGAATTGAGCCTGCAACTTATGTACATGGCTTTGACTGGAATTGACTCTTCAGTCTAAAGGCCGATGCTCTATCTACTGACCCAACCCAGCTAGGGCTCCCCTTGTCTTTTTTTTTTTTTTTTTTTTTAACATTACCACTTTATTGAGGTATAATTTGCACATACCATACAAGTTACCCAATTAAAGTGTGCAGTGGTTTTAGGGATATTCATAGAGGTCTGCACCTGTTACTACTATCAAGAATATCCCCAAATGAAACCCCATACCCATCAGTAGTCACTCTCCATTCTCGCTTCCCAGCTCCAGGCAACTACTGGTTTATGTCCTGTACCTATGGATTTGCCTATTCTGGACATTTATATATATATATAAAAGGCTGATATGCTAAGTGTATGTCTGACCAGTAGCTATGATGCACACTGACCACCAGGAGGCAGATGCTCAATGCAGGAGCTGCTGAGCTGCAGTGACTTGGCAGTGGTGGTTCTTGGGTGATGCACCCGGAGACCAGGGAGGAGGGAGCCTGATTCCTCGCAGGGCTTCATGAGTCCACCTTTGGCCATGGGTTATGTTGTTGCTGGGGCACTGTCAGCCCCAAATCTGGTTTACTGCACAGTTGCCTTTGCATTCCCTACCCTGTACTGCAACTTTGCAGAGTGCCCTCTTGCACTCTGGGACCCCTCAGTGGATGTCAGAGAGCTGGTTTTGGCCCAATCCCCATAGGCCAGGCTGAGGGACCTCACCTGCTGGAGGGACCCCGCTCACTCCACAGAAGCTGGGGAGGGATCTCGGGAGGTTGACTCCAGGGTGAGTCTGGCCGTTTTGCCCAGTCCCACCCAGCCAGCCACCTTCTAATTAATTTCCTTTTAATGTGCATGAATCTGTGCACTGGGTCACTAATTTTATATAAATGAATCATATAATATGTTGTCACTTGTGCTTAGCATGCCTCTTCTGCTTAGCATGATGTTTTCAAGGCTGTTCTAACTGGATGTTCTTACATTCTGTCTTTGCCTATTTTGGCATCCATTCATCAGAGGACTAACTGTCTTAATTATATTTAAAATTTTTCTCCATTCTTGATGCTCCGGCATTGTGGCCTTCTTGATTCAAGGGCAGAAACTGCCCTTCCAGGACTATCTAGTTCTTAGAGACAGTTAAGGGCTCACCCTGGAGCACACTCTTCATATGCAAATGACCTAGTCCCCGAGCCCACACCCTAACCAGCCATTTCCTTTATCAAACCCTCACACACCAAGCCGGTATTTCTCCTGCCCTGAATCAACCCAGGCCAGGTACCAGACACCTAGGGACAACCCCTTCCCAAAGTTTACTCTGTCCTGCCTTTCCTTTCCTTCAGAAAACAATGCAGGCTCTGGTTTGCTCCTTCTGAAGCCCCCTAACCAAACTGGAGCTTCCCACCCAGGCCTGTGTGGTGGTGATGTGCCTCCCACTAAGGGACTTTAACTAAAGAAGATCTTAAAATTGCATGGACCTTTCTGTGTCATCACTCGGCCACCTCCATAAACTGAAATCCTGCATGTCCAATTAAGGTAAAGGCTCATTTATATTGTACAAGTAACATGTCTTCATTCCGTATTATGACTGAACTAGGGGCCCAGTGCACAAAAATTTGTGCACTCGGGGGGGGGGGGCTCCCCCAGCCCGGCCTGTGCCCTCTTGCAGTCTGGGACACCTTGGAGGGGGGATGTCCACCTGCTGGCGTGCCTGGCCATCCTGGGTGAGGGGCTGAGGGCCATTTTCAGGCTGCCCACAGCCCCTTCAGGGTTCGTGCACTGGGGGGTGGGAGGGCTGGTGAGTGCAAGCCTGAACATTTCCCACCGGAGGGCCCACGATCGCACATGCCTGGTGGGCCCCCACTGCTGAGGGGACACACCTGGTGCAGAGCTGGGTGGCGAGCCAGGGGCAGACGCTAGTGCAGGATCCCTCGCTGGGGCCCTGCTGCTGAGCGAACACACCCGGGGTGGAGCTGGGTAACGGACTGGCTTAAGATGCTCCGCACTGTGCAGCAGACGCTCCCACATGCCCTGTGGAGGCCCCCGGGAGGCAGACGAAGGCAGCGGACCCTGGACGGGTGCTCCTGTATGCTCCTGAGGAGTTCCCCGGGGCAGAGCCAGGCAGCAGACCCAGGATGGGTGCTCCTGGATGCCTGAAGAGGCCACCGGGGCGCAAAGCCAGACAGTAGACCCAGGACAGCTGCTCCTGGATGCCCCACAGAGGCTCCTGGGGGGTGGAGCCAGGCAGCAGACCCCGGACGGGCACTCCTGGATGCCCCAAGGAGGCCCCAGGCTGGACCCCCTCCCCCACTGAGCTGACACACCCAGCATAGCTGTGCCAGCCGTGGAGGCTCCCAGTACAGAGCTGCCCTGCCAGCCTCCCTCTTGGCTGGGTTAATTTGCATACAGCCACTCTGATTGGCTGGTGGGCGTGGCTGTGAGCAGAGGCTCAGCCAGCCTAGGCAGGCAGTTGCAACAGAAGCCTCTGGTTTGCTCTAGCTCCATGGCTGCTGGCCTCCATCTTGGCTGGGCTAATTTGCATACAGCCGCTCTGAGTGGCTGGGAGGCGTGGCTTGGCTGGTGGGCATGGCTTAGTTGTCTTGGGTAATGGTCAATTTGCATATTACTCTTTTATTATATTAGATTGTATATGTAAACCACACTTGGTTTATTCATTTATCAGTTGGTGGACATTTGGGCTATTCCCACTTTTTGGCTAGCATGAATAATGCTACTATGAGTGTTTGTGTAACAGGTTTTAGTGTGGATAAATGTGTTTAGATCTCTTGGGGATACAGGTATGCCCTGCTTTCCTTAAGTTCACGGTAGGCCACTTAGTTTTTACAGAAGACATTGGTACAGTAATGGCTTTTTAAATAAAAACCCTGTTTGGATTTCTTTTGGTTAGGGAAAACAAGTACTAATGTAGGTCTTTTGTAAAACTGAAGTGGTGTAATGTGGACTTTATAAGCTATCTTTACCTAGTCCAAGGCCAGGAAGACTTACTCCTAAGTTTTCTAAGCGTTTTATTGTTTTAGCCCTTACCTTTAGGTGCATGATTCATTTTGAGTTAATTTTTGTATATCGGTTCAGGTGGGAGTCCAGTTGTCCCAGCATCATTGGTTGAAGACAGTTAGTTCCCCATTGAATTTTCTGGCATTTAAAAAAAATCTTTATTGTTCAGATTACTACAGTTGTTCCTCTTTGTTCTCCCCATAGCTCCCCTCCTCCCAGTTCCCACCCCACCCTCTGTCCTTACCCCCCCACCCCCGCTGTTCTCATCTGCAGGCGTATGATTATTGTCCAGTCTCTTCCTGCACCCCAACACCCTTGTCCCCCTGAAAATTGTCAGTCCAATCCCTTTCTATGCCTCTGATTCTATTCTATTCACCAGTTTATTCTGTTCATATTTTTTATTCACTTGATTTTTAGATTCACTTGTTGATAGATATATATTTGTTGTTCATAATTTTTATATTTACTTTTTCTTCTTCCTCTTCTCAAAGGATACCTTTCAGCATTTCATATAATACTAGTTGGGTGGTGATGAACTCCTTTAGCTTTTTTTTTTGCCTGTGAAGCTCTTTATCCAACCCTCAATTCTGAATGATAGCTTTGCTGGGTAAAGTAATCATGGCTGTAGGTTCTTGCTATTCATCACTTTGAATATTTCTTGCCACTCCCTTCTGGCCTGCAAAGTTTCTGTTGAGAAATCGGCTGACAGATGTATGGGTTCCCCCTTGTAGGTAACTGACTGCTTTTCTCTTGCTGCTTTTAAAATTCTCTCCTTGTCTTTTGCTCTTGGCATTTTAATTATGATGTGTCTTGGTGTGGTCCTCTTTGGATTCCTTTTGTTTGGGATTCTCTGAGCTTCCTGGACTTGGAAGTCTATTTCTTTTACCAGGTAGGAGAAGTTTTCTGTCATTATTTCTTCAAATATGTTTTCAATATCTTGCTCTCTCTCTTCTTCTGGCACACTTATAATTCTGATATTGGTACGCTTGAAGTTGTCCCAGAGGCTCCTTACACTATCTTCATATTTTTGGATTCTTTTTTCTTTTTTCTTATCCATTTGGGTATTTTTTGCTTCTTCGTATTGCAATTCTTTGACTTGATTCTTGCATTCCTCTAATCTGTTGTTGGATCTCTGTATAATATTCTTTATTTCAGTCAGTGTATGCTTAATTTCTAGTTGATCCTTTTTCATATCCTCGAGGGTCTCTTTAGATTTATTGAGGGTCTCACTAAATTTATCGGTGGTTTTTAGAAAATTCTTGAAAAACAATAAAACCCTGGCATTCTTGTCAGAGATCAATTAGCCATAAATGTAAGGATTTATTTCTGAATTCTCAGTTCTGTTCCATTGATCTATTTGTTCACATGGATCTATATATTTATCCTAATGTCAGTACCACGCAGTCTTTATTATTGTAGTTCTGTAGTAAGTTTTGAAATCTAGATGTATGAGTCCACCCTAACCGGTTTGGCTCAGTGGATAGAATGTCGGCCTGCGGACTGAAGGGTCCCAGGTTTGATTCTGGTCAAGGGCATGTACCTTGGTTGTGGGCACATTCCCAGTTGGGGATGTGCAAGAGGTAGCTGATAGATGTTTCTAACTCTTTATCCCTCTCCCTTCCTCTCTGTAAAAAAATCAATAAAATATATTTAAAAGAAAAGACATATGAGTCCTCCAACTTTGTTCTTTTTTTTTCTTCCAATTTTGATTTGGCGATCTGGATCCCCTGCAGTTCCACATGAATTTTAGAGTTAGTTTGTTAATTTCTGCCAAAAGGGGAAATAAATGGCAGCTGGAATTTTGAAAGGGATTGTGTTGACTCTGTGATCAATTTGGAAAGTATTGCCATCTTAACAATATTCAATCTTCCAGTCCATGAATATAGGATAGCTTCCTACTTGTTTAGATCTCCTTTAATTTCTTTCAAGTGATGTTTCATAGTTTTCAGTGTACAAGTCTTGCACTTCTTTTGTTATATTTATTTCTAATTTTTTTTCATTTTGATGATATTAGGAATGAAATTATTTGCTTAATTTCATCTTGTTCATTGCTTAGTATACTGAGATACAATTGATTCTTGTGTATTGATCTTATATCCTGCAACCTACCTGAACTTATTTTTTGTTCCAATAATTCCTTTACAGAATCCTTAGGATTTTTAATATGTGAGATTATATCACTTGGGACTAGAGAAAGTTCACTTCTTCCTTTCCAATTGGAATGCCATTATTTCTTTTCCTTGTCTGATTTGCCTGGTTAGTGTTGAATAGAAGTGGTGCTAGTGGCCACTTCTTGCTCCTGATCTTAGGAAGAATGCATCCAGTCTTCATCATTAAGTATGATGTCAGCTGTGGGTTTTTCATAGATGGCCTCTTGCCTTTTTGTCATCCTACACTATCCTTTCTTTTTTTCTTTTCTACTCTCTGGCTTTATAAGTAGAATGTGGACCTCAGAATCAGACTTGAGTTTGAATCGATTGTTTTATAAATTCTATAAAAAAATATTGTGTGCTAGACACCAGTATGTAAAAGAAAACCCCTTCCCCCAAACTACTAAGGGTCAGTTAGAGAGACTTTCAGGTGGGATTAAATGCTGTGGTATGATACGTGCTATGATGGGAGGATGGCCAGGCAATGAGGAGGACAGAAAGTGTGCCCCTGGGAAGATTTGGTACCTGAATCACTCTTAAACAACCGTAGGAGATGGGGAGGTGGCTGGATTCTTCAAACCACAGGTAAGGTGGGACTGGAATGTGGGGTGCTTGCAAGTAAGGGGCCTGAGGTGATCCCAAAGAGTTAGCAGAGCATCTTACCAAGGACCTTGAACCTTCTGAGGCTTTGTGAGATTTGTGTTAGAACACTTGAGTGGTGGGGAAGGAGATTGGGTTGGTGATGGGTGAGACCATGAATGGGGAAACTGGAGACAGGAGATTATTGCCAAAGCAGGGAAGAATTGAAGGCCTGAAGTAAGGTTGGTAAAAGGGAATAGGTCAAGGAAGACTTGAAGGTAGAATTAACAAGGCATGTTATAATTGACTAAGGTGACTAAGGTGAAAAAGATGGATTTGGAGAGAATGACTGTCAAGTTTCTGATGTGAGCATCTGGCTTGTTTGGTGGACTAACATGATATTTAGTTTTTTTTATCTGTAAAGGGAAAAACATTTCACATAATATTACATGCAAATCTATGTTCATAAGAATATGATTGAGACTCAATAAATACCAGTTCTTCTTATTTCCCCTCATTTTGTTTCTGTTTCTTCCATTCTCTAAATGTCAGTCTTCATTTTGTTAGTTCCATCTTCAGAATGCTTTTCTTTGCTGTGCCCAACAGTTCCCACCATTACCCCTGTGCAGATAACTTCCAGATCTCTCTCTACCCTGACCTCACTTGTATTTTTTATTGTATTCTGGGCCTCTTAGTGCTCACAGGGAGAGCCATCTTCCAAATCCATAGGCCTCATGTACCTCCTCATGTCCATAGGCCTCTTACTAACACTGTCATTTCCTCAGTCAAACCAGCTTTAAATCATTTTTTTCTAGTTGAAAAACACACATATCTCTGGTGGTTTCTAGTGTTCCAGTTGTCTTGATATCTTTCTCTCTCGCCCTCATTCTCTCACACACAGTGAAAGGTCAGGCTCAGTTTAGTCCTGTCCATAGCATTGAACACACCTCTTCCATCCCACGGTTACCACTTTTATTCAGGCTTCCTCACTCCCATCGGAAATACAGCACAAGTTCTGTACCTCTGACTTCCTTCCTTTTTGATCCATCCTGTAGGCAACTGCCAGACTGAGTTTGTGGAGGCTCTGATTTGGTCATGACCTCACCTGTTGAGGGTCTTCAGTGAGTTCCCCACATCCACTAGACCAAGCCCAAGCTTGTCATTTCAGGTACTGCATGTCCAAACCCAAGGTGCCTCTCCAGTTTTAGCTCCTTGCATTCTTGTAGAAAAGAATTGGACTTTCCTGTGCCTTTGGTATCACCTCTGTGTCTTTCCTGTGGAAACTGTACTTGTTCTCCAAGACACAGTTCATGAAGCCTGCCTGACTTTCATCACACCAGGTAGTTCTTCTCCATGTCCTACAGGACCTGACACTGATTTAAAGTGATCTGTGTACATACCTTACCTCTTCTGCTAGATTTAATCCTCTTGAGGGTGCCTCCTTCATCTCTGTAAACCCCCAAATGCCTTTCTTGCATTTAATAAAATTAGTCAATGGGATGTAATACGTTTCTCATCTTCCTGAAGCATGAGCTTTGTTTTTCCAAGTGCCCATTCCCAAGAATCTTCGAGACAGACAGTGAGGACAAAGGACCTGACTTTCCCCTGTGGAGCCTCTTGTAATTTAACATAGATAGTGTGACGATATCACCAAGGCACGTTCTTTCTATTTATTTATTTATTTATTTAATCATTATTTTTTCTCTCCTTTAATCCTTACTGTAGGACATGCTTAGAGAGAGGAAGGGAGAGAGAAAAGGAAGGGAGGGAGGGAGGAAGAGAGAGAGAGAGAGAGAAAGAGAGAGAGAAAGAGAGAGAGAGAAAGAGAGAGAGAGTGAGAGAAATCAATTGTTGCCTTTAGCACATGCCCTGATCCAGATTAAACCCACAACTCAGGCATCTGCCCCGACCAACTGGCAACGCTTTGGTGCACAGGACCTTGCTCAACCAACTGCACTCTGGCCGGTCTACACACATTCTCCTTTAAATGCCTGGTTGATTTCACCTACACAGCACTTAACTCTTTGCAATAAGCAGGTCAAGCTCGAGGCGTGGGCCGAATGCCTCGTTTATTTGGCTGGTGTTAGCCTTTGAGATTGATATGCTTGCTTTATAGGGTCTGCACGGCCATGAGTCATCATGGACTCCATGGGACCCGATAGAGAAATCAACCCGAGGGCCATGCACTTGTGCAGAGCTCTGGGTACCAGTCTGATTTCCCCTGTAGAATCTGAAAGTGAAACTTACACCCTTTTTAAGTGCTTTCAGTCCAAATAAATAGCCAGGTGATTCATTTGGGAAATTCCGCAGGTATGCCCTGCCCTGCTCTCCCCTGCACTTCCCTGAAATGGCTGCTTCGCAAGGCCAGGCAACGGGGCGGGAGAGGTGGCACTCGGTTTCAGTTTCCTATCAGTGATTTCCAAGAACCGAGAAGGGAGACAGGAGGAATAGAAAGAGTTACATAGTTCCTGTCTCGGACTCAAAAAGCTCAAATACTCCATTCCTACTTGTCACCTGACAGCCAGACGAGAAAGGAGAGAAACTGTGAAGGGTGCCAACAAGAGCATCCGTGTCCTCGGCAGAGCTCAGAATAGCATTCGCAGCTCTCGGTGATTCATCGTGCGCAGGCCTGCCCACCCGTGCTCAGAGTGACTGAGGACAGGGTGAGTCAGGCCTCCTGCAGCTTCCTCCCGGCTGCGCTGCCAGCAGAGGATGCAGGAGGCAATGCCACGAGGAGAGGGTGCCTGCTGTGGCCCGTCCCTTCTGGAAGGGCTTCCTGCTCCATCTGCACTGAGCTCTAGCGACATTTGGCGAGGAAGGGAATCCTGATATTTGGAAGAGAGTGATCATTTCAGGGGCCTATCTGAATTAGGGCCTACCTACTCCACTGAGGTGAGCAGTGCTCCTATATCCATCTGTATAGTATCCCTCATTGTTAGATTCGGCACCTGTTAATATGATTGGCATTCTCTTCTCTTTCTTTGTCCCACTCTTTTCTCTCTGCTTTTCTCTCTCTCTCCTTGCTCAGGCAGAATTATATTTAAGAAGTCACACACACTAAGAAATCACAGCTGTTGGATTTTTCCTTCTCAGGATAGTTTTCAACCAGGTGCATCCAAGTCTCTTGAGACAACTATGTCCCTAACCCTAACTGGACCTGTGCTCTGAGTTGTTTTATTAAAGGTGGAAAGCGTTTCCCTGAGTTTTCCACATGCTATTCCACAGAGCGGTGTATTTATCACCTGGAATTTATCCGAAACCCTAGGAGCAGACTCCCTCTGCAGCCCCTCAGGACTCCACTCCTCTGTCTCCGCCCACACCTCCCCAGACATGTCCTGCTAGCATCCTCCTCACTTTCTCAAGAAAGAGCTCCTTCTCATCACACTGGCTCCTTTTCTTGTCAGCACCCTGACTGCGGGGCAGGAGAGGGAATGGAATACTCCTTGCTGCCTAGAGTGCTCCCCTTCGCTACACAAATTCTTATTGAGCACTTGCTGTGTGCTGGGCTCTCTGCTAGGTCTGTAGCTGCAAAGAGAAGGAGAAGTCCTGCCCTTGAGGATTAGAGTTTAGTATTGGAAACAAATTCGTGTTCTATCACCCTTATTCAACACCTCTGTCTCATGTAGGTCCAGGATTCTGATACACCACCTATCATCACCTCCATCCAGTGAGGACTCTTCCCATGATGAGTTTAGTACTGAACTGACAGTGCCCCACCCTTTCTACCGCCACCACTGCCAAAGCATTGGACATCCACGTTACTGATCGTCCAGCATCCCCCATCTATTTTTCTAGACCTCCTTCACTGGCACCTCCCTTTGTAGGACATTTCAGTCCTAGGAGGGCAGTTTGGCTTATTGGACTTCATCATCATGTGGGACTGCTCCTCCTCCCATCGTTTCAACTCAAAATCTCTCAGACCACATTTCACAGGATTGATGGCTCTCCTCTTCTTTGCCAGACATCACTAATCGATGACCAGAGCACTTGGTCCAACTGAGCCTGGACACAGGTTTGAAAGTCCTTCACGTGAACACTAGTACCCCTGTATCTTTATATTTGGCCCAAGGGGTTACAACTTCTTTCTCTCTCCCCATCCCTTCTTTCTCTTCCTTCCCCCCCCCCTCTCTCTCTCTCTCTCCGCCTTCATTTCATTCTTTCCTCTTTCCATCCTTCCTTCCTTCCCACTTCCACTCATCATGACCTTGAAGCCTTAGATCTAATTTTCCCAGCCACTCCAAGGCCACCTTCTCCTGTTTCCCTGAAAAACTCAGAAAACCCCAGGGTTGACCATTTCAAAGATGTGCCTTCTATGATGCGAGAATGCCTCACTGTTTGGATTTTTATCACTAATCCTGAGCATACTTAGAAACTACCTGCTATAGGTTTTTAACTCTCCCCGCCTAGAGAGCTAAGCATTGGTGGCTCAGCCACAGGGTGGGTTTGCTATGTCAGTGCTCTCCAGCTGCATCTTAACTCTTCCTCCATTGGCTCCCAGTGTCACGTTCCGCAATAGATGTGCCATTGTTGAGCCATCAGAGTCACTCCTGGCCCCTCTCTTGAAGTAGAAACTTCATTTCTTAAGTATGAAGCCATCTTCCTTCCTCTCTAAAAAACTGACTCTTTATTTTCTCCCAACCCTTCTCGCCTTCCTTCTGACGGCATCATCACAACCCTCTGCCAAGTCTCTCCACTCAGCTCCCTCTCTTATCTTCTGCTCCATCAATTCACTTTTCTTTCTCTCTCCAATCTCCAGTATCCCCCATGCTACCAATTCCACTTCTTCTGTCTCTCCTAACCTAAAAAACAGACAAAACCCACAAATCAAAATGATGTAAAAGAGACCTTCCTCCTCAACATACAGCTTTCTTCATCTTCATTACTGGAATCAATCGAAAATCATTGACACCCTAAAAAATGTAGCCACCACCCTCTGCCCCATCCTGACACTCCCTCTCCCCTCCCACCATCACGGTCAATCTATTGCTCTATTACTCCTCCCAAGAGCCCCCTTTCCATCCCCACCCTCCCCACTGTTCCCATACCATGGCCACTATTCAGGCCCAGACCTACCTTAACTCTCATCTAGCTGTGCAGGAGCCTCTGTCTTCTCATCCAGCCCATGTTAGACACTGATGCCTAGCTAATCAGTTTCAGGGACAGCTTTGAGAACTTCATGCTTCTGCTCAAAATTAAGTGGAAAATACTTCATTTGGCAACATGGCACCTGGTTCTGCCCCCTACCCCCACCACCTTTACAGCTACCTCCCTACTTGGATTCTTCTCCAGCCAAACTGGACTCCATACTAAAATACACCTTCTAGATCTTTACTTATGCTGTTGCTTCTCCTGTAGCAGCCTCATCTTCTTACCTAACCTTCAAGGGCAGTTCAAGTTCATCACCTTCATGATCACAACCAGGAGTGACCTCTGTTCTCAATCTCTCGAAGCACATTTTTGGAGCCTCCTGAAACCCTGTTGTTTAACTACTATTAGGTCTATTTCTAGCCTTTACTCTTCTTGGGGATAAGGGTTGCATATTTTTAATTTTATCTCTGCTTTGGCCCCATGCTGGTGTCTAGTTTAGAGCTTTGCATTATCACCAGGTCCTTGCTCAGTGCACATGTGGGGTCTAGCGTTGATCGCTGGGAGCCCAAGGTCCCAAACTGGTGGCCCCAGCACACGTAATAACCCTGACATGTTTTGTCTAGCCACTCTAGATGGGGTAAAAAATAAAATTTTCATTTAACCATTTTAAGTGTACAATTTTCAGTGGCATTGATTACATTCACAACTTTGTACAACCAACACCACTATCTGTTTCTAAAATGTTTTAATCACCCTGAACAGAAACTCTATAACCATTAGGTAATAACTCCCCAGCCCCTGGTTACCTCTTACCTACTTACTGTCTATGAATTTGCCTCTTCTAGATAGTTTATATAAGTGGAATTATGCAATATTTATGTCTGCTTTATATTGTAATGTTTTCAAGGTTCATCCATGTCGTAGCCTATACCAATACTCATTTCTTTTATAGCGCAACTAGAGGCCCAGCGCACAAATTCGTGCATCAGTGGGGTCCCTCAGCCTGGTCTTCGAGGATCAGGCTGAAACCAGCTCTCTGACATCCCTAAGGGGTCTTGGATTGCGAGAGGGCACAGGCCAGGCCAAGGGACCCCACTGGTGCACGATTGGGGCCAGGGAGGGACCACAGGAAGCTTCCAGGGTATGTCCGGCATGTCTTGTCCAGTCCTCATTGGCAAGACCTCAGTAGCAAGCTAACCTACCAGTCAGAGCATCTGCCCCCTGGTGGTCAGTGTGTGTCATAGTGACTGGTTGAATGGTCGAATGGTCAGACACTTAGCCTATTAGCCTAAGTGTCCTTCCTACTGTCCAACTGGTCGCTATGATGTGCACTGACCACCAGGGGGCAGACGCTCAATGTAGGAGCTACTGTGATGTGGACAGAGAAATAGCACCGGGGACCTGGAGCCGACAAAGCAACACTTGGCTTCCACCAAGTGGGACACAGGCCCTGCCATCACCCCAAAGCGACAGCCCACCAAATCGCAGCCGATGCTGCCATGGCACAAAATGCAGCCCACAGCCCAGTCCAGCCCACAAAGAGTGGCTGTGGGCGCCGGGTACTGACGTCACGTTTTTGTTGACATTCTGAAGCCAAAATTGTCAACAGAATATGTCTGAAGACCAACTATTGGCACAATATACCTCTGAAGTCGAAAGAAAGTGATGTCGTTGACGGAATATGTCTGAAGAACTGTCATCAGCAAGTACTGCCAATATGGTAGGAACTGCCTTCATAGTGAAATTGAAGTAAATGAGGATGCAATCATCGAACACACTTGTGGTGGAATGACTGTTACATGTCAGTTTTGCCTATCCATAAATTTTTCTCTATCCATAAACCTTATAATGGAAAATTTACTTGATGTTGTAGCAAAGGCAAAGTTTGTCCAAATGATAAAAATTTTCCAGAATACCCAGCATATTTAATATATTTTTATTGATTTTAGAGGAAGAGAGGAAGAAAGAAGGAGATAGACATAGAAACATCAATGATGAGAGAGAATCATTGATTGGCTGCCTCCTGCACATCCCCTTCTGGGGTTTGAGCCCACAGCCTGAGCATGTGCCCTTGACTAGAATCAAACTTGGGACTCTCCAGTCCACAGGCCAATGCTCTATCCACTGAGCCAAACCAGCTAGGGCAACCCAGCATATTTGAAAAAATTAATGATAAATGAAGATTCTGACAGTAACAATTTCATGGAAAATATTTGTTGTTATATCATGCTGTTATTGCTTAGTATTCAATTTATATACTATTTTCATGTATACTTTACTAATTTTCTTTCATCTCTGACACTTCTATTATAGAGAAAGGGTGAATAGCGATATTAAAATATTTCTTCTAATTTCCTTTTAGTTTGCACAAATTCGTGCACTGGGCCACTAGTATATAGATAATATTCCATGGTATGGATATACCACATTTTGTTTATGCATCTATTGATGGACACTTGGGTGGTTTCCTCCTTTTGACTATTGTGAATAATGCTGCAGTGAACATTGGCATACAAGTATCTGTTTAAGTCCCTGTGGATTGGCTGGGTTATATGGTAACTCTATGTTTAGCTTTTAGAGGAACTCACTGTAGAGTTTTAAAACTCAAATTATTTGACAACTTTAAAAATTGAGGGATTACACATAAAATGTAGATTTTTGTCCAAACTTCTCTTGAAAAAAAGTAGAAGTTTATCAATCCTGGGTTCACCTTTCTGTGGGGATATGAGCAGCTAAAGAGGAGGAGGGTCCACCCCCTGTAGAAGGGCATCTGGTCTTCAGCTCAATAAGGTTCTCATCTGCTCGGCTTCAGACCTTGGCATTCCCTTCCTGGGCCCAGCTCTAAGCCTTCACTCTGATCTCCTCCCTTCAGTCACTCTTTCCCTCCCGTGTTTGTAATCATTTCGTTCTATTATTTGTGTATATGCTATTCCTTCCCATCTAGGCTGCAATTGTCTGAGGGCAGCATGACTGTCTTCATTTGTAATTGATCAGGACTGATAGGCACATTGTTGGTAACCAAAGTTTTGGTATATTGAATTTTTTAAAAATATATTTTATTGATTTTTTATGAGAGGAAGAGAGAGGGATAGAGAGTTAGAAACATCAATGAGAGAGAAACATCAATCTGCTGCCTCCTGTACACTCCCAACTGGGGATGTGCCCGCAATCAAGGTCCATGCCCTTGACCGGAATCGAACCTGGGACCCTTGAGTCTGCAGGCCTATGCTTTATCCACTGAGCCAAACCGGTCAGGGCCATATTGAATTTTTGAATTGAATATCTGAGGTTTAGGGCAGAACTAATTTGCACAGTTATGACTGACTGAGTCAACCAAGTGCTAGATTGCATTGTGGAATGTTATAAAACAATGATAGGAGTCTGAAATTGGGGAAATGAATTACAGATTACAGGCAATGAGGGAAGGGCTAACCACTTCCTCATTTGAAATATTTCTCCATTAGGGTTTTGTTTTGTATCATTCTAGGCTAGTCTTATGTAGAAAGCCATCTAAAAGGTGATTTATGGAAATATGAGGTACAATATTTTAGTAACAAATAGAATTAAAATGTAATGCCTGTATCAACACACAAAATAATAAATTAGGACCCCCATATCAAACTGCATATAAAAATAATCCAAAGCCCTGGCTAGTTTGGTTCGGTGGATGGAGCGTCGGCCTGCAGACTCAAGGGTCTCAGGTTCGATTCTGGTCAGGGGCGTGTACCTTGGTTGCGGGCGCGTCCCCGGTGGGGAATGTGCAGGAGGCAGCTGATTGATGTTTCTCTCTCATCGATGTTTCTATCTCTCTGTTCCTCTCCCTTCTTCTCTGTAGAAAATCAATAAAATATATATTTAAAAAAAATAATCCAAAATGGATCATCACTTATTAAGAGCTAAATCATAAATTTCTTAGAAGAAAACACAGGAGTAAATCTTTGTGATGCTGAGTCAGGCAATAGTTTCTTAGATACACACCAAAAGCACAAGCAATAAAACAAAGAATAAATAAATTGGACTTCATCAAATTGAAACCTTTTGTGTTAGAAGGGTCTCTATTAAGAAGTAGAAAATACTCATAGAATGGGAGAAAATATTTGCAAATCATATATCTGATAAGGAATTTGTTTTTCCAATATATAAAAAGCATTTACAACTCAACAATAAAAATATAAATACCCCAATTAAAAATATGCAAAAACTATGAGGAGATAGTTTTCTAAAGAAGTTATATCAATGGCCAATCAGCCCATGGGAAAACTAAACATCATTAGTTATCAGGGAAATGCAAATAAAAACCACAATGGGATACCATTTCATCCCCACTAGGATGGCTATAAAATAAAGAGAATGGGAATAACAAACATTAGAGTATTTATGGAGAAGCTGGAACCCTCAGACATTGCTGGTGGTGTTGTAAATGGTATAGCCACTTTGGAAAACAGTTTTGAAGTCCCTCAAAATGTTGAACATATGATTCAGCAATTCTAGTTATATATATGGAATGAAAACATACACAATCATTCATTGCAGTAATATCATAAAAACTTCAAAGTGGAAGCAACCCAAATTTCTGTCAACTAGTGAATGGATGAGCAAAATGTCTATTTAACGTGTATAATGAAATATTATTCAGCCATAAAAAGGAATAAGGTGCTGATACATGCCATAATACAGATGCTTCTTATAAGCATTATGGCGAGTGAAAGAAGTCAGACACATGAAACTACAGATTGTATGACTCCATTTATATGAAACTAGAAGCCCAGTGCACAAAATTTGTGCACTCGGGGAGGGGGATCCCTCAGCCTGGCCTGTGTTCTCTCGCAATCTTGGACCCCTCAGGGGATGTCCACCTGCTTAGGCCTGCTCCCCAAGGGATTGGGCCTAAGCTGGCAGTCAGACATCCCTCTGGCAGCCTGGGAGCCCTCAGGGGATGTCCACTTGCCAGTGGGGAGCAGGCCTAAGCTGCAGTCGGACATCCTTAGCGTTGCTGAGGAGGCAGGAGAGTCTCCCGCCACCACCGCTGTGCTGGCAGCTGGCAGCCTGGCTTGTGGCTGAGCAGAGCTCCCCCTGTGGGAGCACATTGGCCACCAGGGGGCAGCTCCTGCATTGAGCATCTGCTCCCTGGTGGTCAGTGTGTGTCATAGTGACCAGTCATTCCCAGTCGTTTTGCTGTTAGGGTAAATTTGCATATTATCCTATATAATAAAGAGGGAATATGCTAATTGACCCTTGCTGTCACAAAGATGGTAGTGCCCACAGCCAATAGGAGGGAATATGCTAATTGACTGCCCCTCCCTCAAAGGTGGCAGCACCGATAGCCACAAGATGGTGGCACCCAGTCCCTTCAGCTGCATGCCTGCCTCCAGATTCCCCCAGTCCCCTCAGCCCCCCAGCCACCCAGGGTCAGCCCGAGGCACAGGCAAGCCTCAAATGATGGCTGCTCAGCGCCGAGGGCCACCTGATGCTCAGGTAACCAGGGCCAGCCGAGGTTTGCACTGCCGACAGCGGCAACAGCGTAAGTGTGATGGGTATGTCGCCTTCCTCTGCACCGGGTTGCCTCCCACCCCTGAGGGCTCTTTGACTGTAAGAGGGGGGCAGGCTGGGCTGAGGGACACCTTCCCCTCTCCCCCCTGTGCATGAATTTCATGCACCGGGCCTCTAGTCCTTTTATAATATAGGATAAAGGCCTGTGCATGGGTGGGAGCTGGCTGGTATGCCCTGAAGGGTGTCCCAGATCAGGGTGGGGGATCCCACTGGGGTGCCTGGCCAGCCTGGGTGAGAAGCTGATGGCTGTTTGCAGGCTGGTCAAGCCCTGCAGTGGGGACCCTCACCCCTATGGGGGTGAGGCCAGTCTGGGTGAGGGGCTGATGGCTGTTTGCAGGCTGGCCATGCCCCCGGGCTGGAAGCAAGTGTCTGGGATTTATTTATCTTCTATAATTGAAACTTTGTAGCCTTAAGCAGAGCTCAGGGCTGGGCCAGGACAGGCAGGAAGCTTGGCTTCCTCCATTGCTGGGGGCAATGCAAGCCTCCTGCTCACTCCAGCTCCGTGGCTGCAGCCATCTTTCTGACGGAGTAAGGGTGTGATGGTTAATTTGCATATTACTCTTTTATTAGATAGGATGTGCACAATAGGCAACTCTATAAAGATAGAAAGTAGATTAGTGGTTATCTGGGGTTGGGGGAGGGTAATGGGGAGTGATGGGTGCAAGGTTTCTTTTTGGGGTGATGAAAATGCTCTAAAATTAAGATTGAGTGATAGTTGAACAATTCTGTGAATATATTAAAAACGACTGAACTGTAAAAAAGAAAAAAAACAGAGGACCCAGACATAAAATGCTATTCATTCCTTTTACATAACTAATAAAATACACAATCCTAAAAGATGACAAAAAAAAGTATCTGATGTAGTTGAGACTAAAGCATTTACAGATGAATTGGAATGATGTATTGAGTTTGCTTTAAAATGCTCCAGGCACCCCTCCATACAAAATAAACTTGGCTAGGAGATAGATTAAATAAAATGGGCAACATGTCAATAATTTTTGAAGCTGTGGGGTGGACACATAGCAGTTTATTATACTGCTCTATTTTTGTGAATGTCAAAAATTTTTTCCATAATATAAATTTTTGAAAAAAGCATCTATAGTTCCGTAGACACACACACAGTAGGTCTGTTTTTTTGGGACCTCCATGTGGAGGGCTGTGACTGTGGACCCCATGTGGTTATAGCCAGGCACGTGTTTGTGTGGATGAGGAAGAATGAGAATTTACCTGAAGGAGGGGGCCAAAGCACTTTGGGGGGATGCCGTCAGGGGCTACTGTACAAAGTACCACAAATTAGGGAGTGGGGAGAAGGAATGGAACTCAAAACAATAGAAATTTATTCTCTCGAGTTCTGGAGGCTAGAAGTCCAAAGTCAAGTGTCAGCAGGGCCGGGCTCATTATAAGCTCTAAGGCAGGATCCACCCTTGCCTCTTCCAGCTTGTGATGGTGCCAGTGATCCTTGGTGCTCCTGGCTGGCAGATGCACCACTCCAATCTCTGTTTCCGTTGTCACATGGGGTTCTCCCTGTCCCTCTTTACATCGTCTTCCCTCTGTGTGTGTCTGTCTCCAACGCTGCTTTCTCTACATGTAAGGATGCGGCCCTAATTGAGTATGACCTCATCCTAACTTAATTACATCCGCAAAGACCCTATTTCCAAATAAGGTCACATTCACAGGTCGCAGGGTTAGGACTTCAAAGTATCTTAGTGTGTGGGGGACGGTTGGGGGCACACAATTCTACCCACAAAAGAACACAAGACAGAAGAAGCGGAAACATAAGAGAGGCCCTTAGCAGCGCGCATCTCTGCTGCTGGGTCTTCGGTGGTCCATAGGCAGGGGATGGTGGACACAGTGCAGACAATGACTAGACTTCACCGAAATGCATCGCTCCCTGGCCAGCTTCGTCTTGTCTAAACTGAGACAAGCCTTTTCTGGGACCCATTTCCGCTCGGCAGCCTTGACTGATGAGTGACACATGTAGACTCTTCTAGTCTATCAACCCTTTCACCAGAGAGCTCTCGGGGACAATTCTAACAGCATTCACTTGAGGTAGGTTGCAGTGAAGGTCAGTGTCTTACTTTGACTTAGAAGCACACATTGCCTTTAGCGGTTATCTTTTGAGCTGGCTGCGGAGGTTATTTTGGACTCTACAGTTAAGTTGACCCAGAAACCATTCCTCCTTTGAAACTTCTTCTGAAATGTTATGGCTCTGACTCTGTAACTCAGGATTACATTGTGCTGTTCCTTGCTCTGTAATCTTACTGTGGCCTTTGACCAAAAACAATAAAATTGGACCCCTGTGTTAAATGGTTCTTAAAATATACATAATTTAATCCTAGTAAACCAGATGTCTGATAAGTCTTTTTCTTGACTTTCAGATAGTCACTTGGAGGAAGCGTGAGCTCCTCCATTCTGCATGAACTGCGTGGGCCTGGCATGTGGGTTACCTTCCAGAGGACGCCGGAGGGCGTAGAAGTTGGAGGAGGAAGGGGCTGGATCTTGGGTGCATTCACTGTCTTTATCCTCTATTTCAGCTCCAGTCCATGAAGGGATTTTCTTTTTTTGATAATCCTCATCCGAGGATATTTTTTTCATTGAGTTTTAGAGTGAAAGGGAGGCAGAAGGAAGGGAGAAAGAGAGGAAAAGAGTGAGAGCAAGTGAGAGAGAGAGAGAAAGAGAGAGAGAGAGAAAGAGAGAGAGAGAGAGAGAGAGAGAGAGAGAGAGAGAGAGAGAGAGAGAATGATCTATTGGTTGCCTCCTGCACATGCCCCTAACTGGGTGGGGGATGGAGCTGCGCCCCAAGTACGTGCCCTTGACTGGGAATCGATGCATGGATGACACTCTAACCATAGAGCCACACCAGCCAAAGCTCGATGGAGTGGTTTTCAAGCCTCTGTTTTCATCTCATGGCTCTCAGAAGGTGGGAAGACTGAACAGGAAGGAGCTGAAGTTCTGCAGAGAACAGGGAGGAGGCTGCCTGACCCTGGGCAGGGAGGGAGGCTGGAGGGAACTCGGGTGCAGCCTGGGTTTGAAACACTATGGGTTCCTGGACAGAGACAGAAGAGCCTGGTGCACTAGGTGAGATACTGACCCTTGGATCCCAAGGCCCATGTACAGTGGAGGTCAGAGCCAATAGCGGAGTAGAGATGTTTTAAGAGCACCCCGAGTCTTGCCTGCATCCTAAGGAGTAGGCACTGTGCTAACAGGTTTACGTGCGTTGGGTACCTGCCAGCTGCCCTGAATTTCTGTCCTGTGTTTGTGAGCAATTCATTTCTTTACCTTGGGTGGGCTCTTCCATTGTGTCTTTCAAAATCCAGGTTTACAAAAGCGTCTCAGTTTGACGGTAAAGCTCATTCCTCCCTCCTGTGGTGCAGTTAACATTCTGTGTGCAGTTTGTAGAAAGTCTGTTTACAGAGAGGGCTTGGTAAGAAGACCCCTTTTCTTTCTTTCTTTCTTTTTTTATTTTATTTTTATTTTTAAAAATGTATTTTATTAATTTTTTTACAGAAAGGAAGGAGAGGGATAGAGAGTTAGGAACATCGATGAGAGAGAAACATCAATGAGAAAGAAACATCGATCAACTGCCTCCTGCACACGCCCTATTGGGGATGTGCCCGCAACCAAGGTACATGCCCTTGACCGGAATTGAACCCGGGACCCTTCAAGTCTGCAGGCTGACGCTCTAGCCACAGAGCCAAACCAGTTAGGGCTCTTTTTTATTTATTGTTAAAACCCTTTTTCTTGAAAGCACAGAAACATGAATAACAGAAAGGCGCAGGGCTCGTTGGTGGCTTGCTTGCCACAAGAATACGTAATGCAGTAGAATTAATTGCCCTACAAGAAAGGACTGGGTCTGAGGTCCCCGGAGCCTTTTAGAACTGGATTAGAGGAGCCATACATGCACCCCTGACGTCCTGTCACAACCTCACCTAACATACAATAGAGCGGTGGTTTTTAAAGAAACTGCTCATTGGAAAGGATCTCCCGCGCGAGCCCATTATTTCCTTTGTTAGTTTGGATCAGAGTCCAGAGCCCTCACCAGTCAAAGTCCTTTTGCGTTCCTGCTGTGGTTTGAGTCTATTCCTTTCATGCCATGTTCTCGGTGGAGATGGAACAGACACTGTCACCTTCCGGGGTCTGTGTATCTGTTAAGTTCCCAAGAACCAGCTGACTGGCACATTTACATGATTGCTACCTTCCTTTCTTGTGTGTGTTTCTGACTTCTTGGTCATTTTCTGTTTTCTATTGGAATTTTTTGTTTTCTCCATTTCTTTAAAAAAGTGGCACATTCTAGTCTCCGAGGCTTGTTTTTCATCTCCCTTTTCTCAGAAGACAGGGAAGAGTGAGTTCCATCACTTGTTGAGAACTCTCTGGAGACAGAGTGAAAAGGGAAGTGGCTGTGACAGCTTACAGGAGGTCAGATGAGGGCTTCTTGCTTCTCTCATGCCCGCACCCTTCACTTACCTGGAGCATTGGATGGACATTCACTTGTGACTCAGGTCTTTAGCCTGAGTTCTGCCAACACCCTGAACAGTTCAGCCAGTTCTGGAGTGTGAGCCGCTGTCCACAGCTGCCTCAGCCTGAATGACAATGTGATACCACACTCTCGGGCCCTGCAGTGCAGCTTACAAAGAGGCAAGGAGAGCCCTCCTGGCGCCTTTTGTGCCGACTCTCACGGACCTCCTGCTGCACTTGGACCATCGACCATTCCTCTGTGTCCCAGGTGGGACGCACACCACCAGGGATCCCTGAAGGGCTTACAAACAAATCTTAACGGCCACGATTCTGTACTTGCATGTGGAATCTAAAAACACGAAACAAACCAGCAAACCAAACAAAAACAAACTTACAGAGAACAAAAGTATGGTTGCCAGAGGAGAGAGGGTGAAAAGGGGAAGCAGAATCTATTCAATAATATTGTGATACGTTTGCATAGGGACAGACGATTATTAGAATTAGCGAGGGGTTCCCATTGTAAGGTATAAAAATGTTGAATCACTATACTGTATACCTGAGACTCATATAATTAATATAACTTGTATACCAACTGTACTTCAATATAAATACAGAAAAAAACATAACAAGCCCATAAAACCCAAGTTGTAAACTTTCCTTTCAGAAATAATTTCTTTGCTCTTTCTGCTTCTTCATCATTCCCTCTTCCCTTTCCAAGCATCTCCTCTCCTGGGCTTGTTCCTCCTCCCCTCCCTCAAATCATCCCTGGTGGTCCTCTGGGTTTTAGGAGGGAGAAGAAGGAAGCTCATATTTATTGATCACAAATTAATTGATGGGAGGGCGCAGGCATGATGGAAGAGAGGTGCGGCTGCCTGTGAGATTGGGGCCATTCTCCAGGAGTGCTTCCCGAACTTGAAGGCATCTATGATTAGGAACGGCCTGGCGGTCGGCTTAGAATGCGGATTTTGGTTCAGCAGTTCTGGGCGTGGCTGCGGTTTTCGCATTTCTAACAAGTTGCCAGGTGGCGCTGGTCCCTGGCCCACACTTGGAGCAGCAAGCATTGAAGGTGGGGCTCTGCCTCCTTAGATAACTGAGAACAGAAAAGGGTGTTTGTAGGAAGCCAGGAGTTCTGAAACCACCTCTTTTCATCTGCAGTGAAACCAGTGTAACTGTTAAGAACACTGTTTACCAGTCCAGCGTGTCTTACTCCACGTAAGGAATACAAGGTGTTCCTTTACTGACCAACGTGGTTTTGTCATGAAAGCTTTTGGCTCAGTGTTGCCAGGGTGCTGCCAGGGGAACCAGCCACACAGAGGGAATGTGTAATCCAATATTATTGTTGGGTTAAAATAATGAGCTCTGACCTTAGGCAGGTCGGAAGGGTCCGGTTTCGCTCTTTTGCTCAGGTGACAGGCCAATACCCTGGGCTGGCTGGGCCAACCTGGGTGCCCTTCTCCCTGGGGGTGCTGCAGACCCTTCCTCTGGGTAGAGAAAACTGGACAGTTGAACTGTCCAGAACAGTGGTCGCCAACCGGTGGTCCCTGGGTCACTGGTGGTCCGTGAGGTCCGAAAGGTTGGCGATGCTGATCCAGAAGACATCAGTATGTTCACATCTATTTGCTCATGAGAATCAGACCTGCCACTGTATTCTGGCTGTTTGGATCGACACAGTGTTTAGAAAACAAGCCAACTAAATACAATGCGACCCAGATTGAGGTCATATTAAAATGAAGGGACTCAATTCAGGGCCTTGCTATTTTAAATGAAATGACCTTGATGTTATCTCACCCGTAGAGATGGGAGAGACTCTATTGTGTGGCACTGCTCTATTACAGCCCTCCCTGTTAGGGCAGAGAAAGCCGCAGGACGGAAAAGACAAAGCCAACTTCTCTTTTTAGATTCAGCTGGAGCCGGTCACTGAGAACAATCAAGACCTCCTGTTAACACAAAGAGCCACGCTGACTGCAGACTAGTAAGTGCTAAAGGTCCTTGGGGATCACCTAACATGTGTTTAATGTGGGGAGTAGGGGGGCGGTCATTGTACTCTGGACTTCTTTCCCCCGAAAAACACACATTCATAATCTTTCATGTAATTTCCAAGTATTAACAGATTCTCTAGTGGATCCATGGATTTCAAGGTAAAAACCTGTGATGCAGTATGCTTCCTTGGTTTTGTAGGTGAGAAAACTGAGGCCCAGAAAGATGCTCCACCACTGGTCTCATAGCAACACTTACGGTGAACTAATTAGGCAAGAGGATCCGAGTGCCACGAATATCCACGGGGAGCCAAGGTGAGTGTCAGCACATCTTTTACTCCCAAAGGCCCTGCGAAGCTCAAGCACCAAGAGGCTTTTGAAAGAGTTAGAACTTTAATCTGGGAGAACCCCAATATTTAACACAATAACATTTGAAGAGAAGTAGAAATAGTTGAGGCAGAAACTTATTGGACCTGGATGTCAGGATGTGTGCAGAAGGTGTAAGCGAGGAGCCCTGCTGCTCCTTGGTGGCAGTGTGCTAACCTGCAGTTTGGGGTGTTTTCAGGGCAGGTAATAAATTCCTTTCAAAGTTTGAATTCACATCCTAACTTGAATCTCCCACATCACTGAGGGCATTGAAGCAGAAGTCTCAATTTGGCAACATATGCTGGGGTCCAGCCTTCAACGCAATGCCCAACACAATCTAGATGCTCAATAAATAGTCATTTGAATAAATGGGCTTTCTTTCACATTATGACAGTTTTCTGGAGATGGAGATGCAGGAAGCTGGAGGGAGACGGGGACACAATGTGCAAGCACACGGTACACAGTGGGGCTCCTGGGGAGCGATTTAGACCCTTACAAACAAAATGTCGAGCAAATGAAGTTGGACACAAAACAATACACACGGTATGATTCCCATACTTGCATGAAGAGCCAACATGGACCAAGTTAACCTGTGCCCTTGGGAGCTGAAGTTTTGATTATCTCGGGGGAGCAGGGGGTTTAGAGGGCATGTGGGAAACGGGGCTTCCAGGGTGTGGCAGAGTTCCAGTTCTTAATCTGGGTGCTGGGTACCCTGTGGGTTTACTTTGCAGTGACTTCTCAAATGACACTCATGATTTAACACTTTCCTCTCTGTGTGTTATACTTAAAAATAGTCATTTGAACAACACCTCCTTCTCCCAAATGAAGGATCTAGGCCAGTGCTTCTCGAACTTGAATGTGCATACAAGTCCCCTGGGAATCTCATTAAAATTCGAGGAACCAAGATGGCGGCATGAGGTATATACCTAAATGCACAGCCTCCACACCTATATTATAGAAATACAACCATACAGATAAACGGCCATCCTCCAGAACCAAGGGAGGGGAAGTGTTACATCTAGAAGGCAAGAGGAGTGCTTTGAGACTGAACAGAAGCTCCCGGCGCCCAAGGTACGGACGCGCGAAACGGAGGCAGCGGCGCGGCGCGTGGCGGGGTGGGTGAAAGGGAGCGGGTCCGCGGCTCAGAAGATTATAAACTCCCGGTTGCACTGAATGCAATGCGGGCTGTAGGGCAACGGGGCGGCGAAAGACCAGTGATGTTTTAGGAGTGCTATTCGCAGCTATCACTTATGCGGAGATTCCAGGACTGAGAACCGTGCGCAGACCCCAGGGTTTGGAAAAGCCAAACCCGGTAGAAACTGCGGCATCCACAGAGAGGACGCCATTGTGAGTCGCTCCACCCCCGGTGATTCTGAGACCCCGCCCCACCCCACCTACAACCCCGCCCAAGCTCTGCGCCTGCCTGCCTGCAGCACAACCTAAGGGTCTGCAGCTGAGACAGAACTCCAATAGATCCAAACTCCAAACAACGAGGAGAAAGGCCTACAGGTCATTTCCCCCCAGCGATACCTCCCAGTGATAACTACAACAAGACTGTGCACCCGGCTTTCAAAGGCGTACAACAAGAGTGTCCACTCCAGGTGATTGGGGAGGCTGAATCACTGGGCCCTATATAGGGCACCTAGCATAGAAAGCCAAAATGCGGAGACTAAGAAACAGGTCACAAAAGACAGAAATGGAGGAACGCAAACGACTGGATATAGAGTTCAAAACCACGGTTATTAGGTTTTTCAAGAAGTTTCTAGAGACTGCTGATAAATTTAGTGAGACCCTCGAGTATATGAAAAAGAACCAGCTAGAAATTAAGCATACACTGACTGAAATAAAGAATAATATACAGAGATCCAACAGCAGACGAGAGGATCGCAAGAATCAAGTCAAAGATATGAAATATGAAGCAAAACCCACACAGCCAAAAAA